>CM021101.1:482857128-482879268 GCA_007115665.2 Sequoiadendron giganteum | reverse complement strand
TATGTGGCATTATGTAGGATGATTGACGTACAAGGTTTCAAGCCTTTTCAAAATTTAATATAGATGTTTTATGTTTTGTAATTGATCAATAATTTTTTTTACTAATATAATCGAGTTTTAGAAATCCCTTAAAATCTATTTGTCCTTCATCAAAATAATAAAATTTCTTAAATTTTCTTAAGAAAATAAAATAATTCAATATTAATATTTCTTAAGAGTTTTTAGACAAATATATTTAGATATCTATATTAGTGTATAAAGTGAATTTTATAGTTAGTTTTGAACTAAGAGAAAAAATCTCATATAGATTAAAAGTATAATATATATATATATATAGAAATAATGATTTTCAAAAGATGGATAAAAAAATGTGTTTTAAAGAAAATATTAAAAATGAAGATAGGACAATTTTTTTTTTAAATATTATTTTTGAGTTTGATATTTTGATTGACTAAATTTACAATATTTTAGCTTGTTTATTTAATTTGTATTTTAGGCTCAACCTATTACATTGGCTTTGAGAATGTTGTCTACTTTTCTTTTCAGAAATTAATTTGTAAAATTTCTTTGAAGTAATATAACTCTCTTCATAAAAAATATGTCTTCATAATTTTAAAAATTCAATTTTATACTTATAAATATTTATTTTAAATTATAGAACCTTTAATTTTTTATTGTATAGTTTCCTATATACTAAAATTCATATCTTTGATTTCATATATATATAAGAAAAAGAGACATTCTATAAGTCGCATAATGAGTTGAAGAATTGAGTACATAAAAAATCCATGCGATTTAAATTGATGCATATGGACAAATGTGCAAGAACAATTTTAGAGTGTTGCAATAAGATTGTCAAAGAAATTGAAAATACAAGCTTAATAATGGATGATGATGTCGAGGAACTAGAAATAATGACAATGGAAGTAGTTGCAAAAAAATTTCATGAGGCATATAGTATAGTAGTTGCATTTTCAAATATGCTCAAAAAAGTATATGAAGATCATTGCTAAGAATTTGTAATGTATTTACACCATTACAATGAGATGTTATTAGTATAATCACTTCTTATTTGATCTTCAATACTTCTTATATTTACAAACTTTGTACACATTGCAAGAAAGATTTATTAATTTTATTTAACTTATATTATAAAAAAAATATACTTTTAAATTTTTTTGAAGAGGATGTGTGGCAACATATAAGATTTCTATTTCTAATATTTTTTTTCTTTTGATAACATATTTTCTCTACTCATTATTTGTAATGTACATGGTTTTTTTAAATGTGTGGTATTAAATATATTTTTTAAGTGGATGTGTGCCAAATCTATATGAAATATAAAATGTGCCTCAAATATAAGTTAAATATTTTTAAGCAAATGCTTAATTTTTTTTACACATTTTATCCAATGTTAATTTCAAATTTTAAAATGATTTAAAAAAATTCAATGTTGTGCAAATGATAATAGCAATTAAATATATATATGAAATTTGATTTTGATCTATACAATTGAAAAAATTGAATGCCTTGATAATTCTCCACACTTTATATAAATTAAAATTTAAGATTTATATTTATATTTTAAAGAAATTATTTAATAAATGTTTGCAAATCAATATTAACCTAACCCTAATCATAACTATATCTCTTTACCCTAACCCTAATTAAAATTGAACCTCAACCCTAATAAAAGTTTGAACCTAACCATGTTTGTCCCAGGTAACTATAACTTATATTAAATTTTTATATTAAATATATTGCAGATTATTATTTATCTAGAATAATATAATAAAATAATATAGTATAATTTATATATTAATTCATGTTATGTGTTCCGCCATGACTGCTATTAGCATATATATCTTAAATTTTAGATATATAAATTACCCCTATATCGAGACCTTTAATTTTTCAAATTTTCTATATTTAGAGTATTACTAACCCTAACCCTATTCCTAACTCTAACTATAATTGTAGCCTTATTCCTAATGCTAACTCCAACCACAAACCTAAACCTAAAATTAACCCCAGGGAAAAATTTAGTGGTGAATCTTCGCCAATTGACGAATAATAGAAATCGGGAGCTCCAAAAATGGCACTGATTCGCCAGTAGTTTATATAGTAAAATTTAAAAATATTAATAATATTTGCCAGTAATATTGTGTAATTCCAGAGAATCAAGAAGGGAATCTACTATATTCGCGCCAAGCTCCCAGAAAGACGTCCGATCAAAGCTTTGTTTGATCTCCACCGTTCACTGTTTCCAATAGTTCATGACATACGTCATCATCGTTGTATTGGTGGGACATCCCTAAGTGTCCCACCGATGATGTTCACTCACGACGATAAGGCTTCCATACTCCACCTGGGGTCCACCAAGGCACAGGTACACCACTTGTGTAATTCCGGAGAATCATGAAGGGAATCTACAATATTTGTGCGAAGCTCCCAGAAAAACATCTGATCAAAGCTTTGTTTGATCTCCACCGTTCATTGTTGCCAATAGTTCATGACATACATCATCATTGTTGTATCGGCGAGACATCCCTAAGTGTCCCACCAATGATGTTCACTCACGCCGATATTCGCTCACGGAATGAACTTGCAGCCGTCCGATTTAAAAGCTAATCGATGGTAAGTTTTCAAGTTTCATTTAGTCTTACTTTTCAAGTGATATTTTTTAAAAACACTTCATTTGTGTGTGTTTCAATGCATTTTCAATAGTGAATTTATGCTTGGTGGCGAGGGGCTCTGCCCCTCGACCCCGTTTGTATCCCGAGTTGGGGCCGTTGTCTCTAGACCCCGTGAGGGGGCATTGCCCCCTCGACCCCCACAAGGGGGCTCTCTGCCCCCTTGACCCTGCCGGTGGCTGCCACCTCCGAGCCCCTACTTCAATATTAAAAAAACAAAAAAATATATGGGGCAACTGCATCGACCAACTATGTAAATTTTTAAAAGAGAGATTCACCATTGTAATTAATATTTTTAGTAATTAATTTAGCATGTAAAAGGAAAATAAATATCTTATTATCAAAGCGCATACTAAATTATATATATATATATATAAATGATGTTTAGGAAATTCTTGCTGAGTCTATTGTTTTTAATTAAGATTAAAAAATATTTTTTATTTGATATGTAAGAGTAGTTTGTATTGATTTAAAATGAAATTTATAAAATGTTTGCGCTGCAGGAACTGACAAAACCCAACCACTAGAGCCAAGTACAAAATCGCAGACCACCCCCAAAACCCCATAGTAGCTAACAGACTACACAGTAGAACTAAATTGCACCATCGCTGATATTACATATTAACAGTGAAGACCAAATCGAACATTGAATTAGACACTACACCCATACTAACTTTCAAGCTAATGGAAAGGACCAGTTAGTATGCCAAACCAAACGTTATGCTATTGACTTTAACATTACAACTAACCAAAACATAAATAATAGGGTTTACAGGAAACCATTTGCTTTGGCGAAAGCATCAAACTCCAGGACCCAGTCGAAATCGTTCATAGGATCGAGTTGCAGCGCCTTCTTCAGATAGTTTGCTCCATAGGCCACCAATTGTCGATGCCTAACTAGAGCCATGCCTTTTAAATCTAGCAACAAAGGGTAATATTTAATAACCTCACCCAGGACTTTCATCAGAGCCAAGTCATTCAGACAAGGGGCACCTGAGCCAGGGATAGCCGCGTACAGAACCTAGTCTAGCCCACCCAAAAGCTCCTTCTTGAAAAGTTTACATACCATTTCCTTCACCTCAGTCTTAGCCGTACGGATATCAAGCAGGGATGCCACGAACTGAGAGACAATGTGAGTGATGACACAAAAAGTCTCACGGTTTGCCAGATGCTCTTTCCCTAACACCATTTTAAACCACTGTGAGTTGATCTATGTTGAGCATAATGCTTTTCAAACGTTGATAAGAGACCGCACGAAAAGCAAGTTGCCAAACCTTGCAATCCAAATGTATAGGAGCAATTCCATAGACATATGAATGACAAATTTTGACCTTTCCACCATTAACTACCACCAAGAACCAGAGACAATGAGAATAAAACGATGTCTTGCAACAATGCCTCCTTCAGTTATTAATAATGCAAGATTTTCCTAATCTCTTCACACTTATTATGTTGTACATAAGCGTGCGTGCCATCCCACAAACCGTAAAGTAGATCTTGAGTACCTTGACTAGATGTGTTTGGAAGTGAAACGAAGGAGAATTTGGGGAGTGAATCCCGGGGAGTTGTAAATAATTTATTGTTGAACAAATCAAAAACATCACCACTTGAAGTATAGTATGATAATTGAGGCTACACAAATGAATAACATCACAGCATCATTGTTTTTACAAGCATACAAGATAAATGTCTTTATTTCCAGAAGTAAGCACAACTATACTTTTAGCATGAAGGAAACAACTGAACAAATAGTGTTGAAGATTATTGAACTGGAAAAATATACAAATCAGAGCAATTGAAGAACCTAAAAACAACAGTTTAAGCAAGGATGACAGAAGGTAAACATAAGCACATGAAATGATAGAGACACAGAGAGATGTTGAGTGGAAAACCCTCTAGGGGTAGAAAAACCACTCCTAAATGCCTTGTAGGCTTAATCTCAAAATTTTGTTTACAATATCGTTCTGAGCACCAACTCAGTCACTGTAACAATCTGAAGCACCTACTTCAATAGGAGTACCAACTCCTTTTCAAAATCTCTTACATGAAGAGTTCACTTGTAAAGTAAGGGTCTTATAACCGCACTGTATGTGCAATTCTAAAAACTTCATTGCAAAAATCAATTCATGTCATGATAACAGATAATATGACCTCAATTTGTTCTTCACAAAAACTTCACCCAAATCAAATCTCTGTTATAAAAACTAGAGTCTACACATGTAGTTTTTCATTTTTGAATTTACAAAACTTTCAACAGAATACTATTCTCCTTTCTGCTTTTTTTGAGTCACATTTCTTTCTTTTACAACTCGTTTTTAAAAAGACTTGTTGTTGTTGTTTGAAGATAACAAAAAAACAATTACATCCGTAACCACTAACCAGGATTTAAAACAGAAGTAGAATGACCAGCCTTTAACAAATTCCTTAACCAATAAAATCGTTCACCCAACAAGGATAAACAATGTTTGTTCCTGTTAACTGTTTGCTCTTCAAAATATACTCCACCAAATATGGAGAAAAAACAATATTAACAAATGTGAACAACAAAACTTTAGAGTTTTTCTACAACCTGAATTAAACCAAAAACGAGATAACATAACTTTCAACTGCTCATAACAACTAACTGAGGAGAAAGAAACCAGTTGCAAGAACTGGAAAGGAACGAAATACCTGTCATGGCGGCCAGTCACCAAACACCAGATAATAAAACAATTTTCCAACAAAATACCTCATCCACTTTTTCGGTTGTGAGATGTCCATCATAGCAAACAAACTCCCAATACCTGTAACTAAAGGAGCAATACAACCGAACAAGATTTCCTTTCAGTAGTGCGGCTAGGGTTCGATTGTGTGTCAAAAAGATAAACACAAGACATAGTGTTACCCTAATTTTTTTACCAATGAACTTTTTAAACCAAATAACATAATGATTGAAATCCGCTACATGCTAAGTCAAGTGACAAACTTAACAAATAATGATAGTGTCTTCAAGTCCGTGAACAACATAAATGAGTGCAACCGACAACATCATAAGCCTTGGAAAAAGTCAAAGAGCCTTTCAAAACTGCCAGATTGCAAACCACACAACATATACAGCTGTCCAAGACAAGACAAATGTCATCAAGGACAAACAATCACAACAAGATGATGATGCATCGTGAGGGTGATTAATGGTGCCACCAAAAGATACAGACCATATCCATTGGTTGTAGATAACAACTCATATTCATTATGAGTTGAATGAAGAGTGGCACAGTTAGGTCAAATGGAATGTGTCATCCGATTCACCGCCTCTAAATGAGGCATCCACGACCAGCTTTATTTTGAACAAATGCAACCGAAATAAAATGGACTTCCAGATAGGTCTATGTGCAAAGTCATTTCACCCTTCCTCCCACATGAACTGCTTCCTCGAAAGTGCCACGCTTAATCGATCACTCGGGTCTTTCAACTTTTGTGGAAAGATCTTTCACCCTACCACCAAACTGTAAATTTAAATGGAGTGCAAACCGAAATGCAAAACAGAGTATAAACACAGATTGACAAAATTAACAATGAGATGACACAGATTTTATCGTGGTTCACCATTAATGGCTACGTCCACACTAAGAGCAGAGGAATATATTTATTATCAACAACACTTCTACAATGATAAAGCAGCATATATATAATGGCGTATTCTATATTAAAGAAGAAGCTGAAGAGTCAGCGATTGGAGGGAAACATTTGTTGATTGGGCTTCAGCACTCAACAAATCTCCCACTTGAAGTCCAATGGATGTTGCCACTCACCAACCATTCCCCTGCTCTAAATTTATGATTACTTCTTTTTAACCAGACCAAGAGAAGTCCTAGCGCATTCGAACTTCTCTTTGCCAACAACCTTGGTGAAAATATCTGTCGGATTGACCTTAGTGTCAATTTTTGCAACTTTTAACTTGCCTTCTTCAACCACCTGACGGATGTAATGAGCATGTATGTCAATATGTTTTGAACGCCTCTAAGATGAATGATTGTGAGCCATAAAAATGGCGCTGCGACTATCACAAAACATAACATAATCACTTTGTTGACATCTCAAATCACTGAACAATCGCTGTAACCAAAATCATCTCCCTAGCACCTTCAGAAAGCGCCAAATACTCAGCTTCAGCAGAAGAAAGAGCAACAAAATGTTGCAGCCTCAAGACCCAACTAATGGCAGCTCCAGCAAACATAAAAACATAACCAGTAGTAGATCTTTGTTTGTCTAAATCTCCGACAAGATCAGAATCAGTGAAACCTTACAGTTGAACATTATTTCCACCAAAACATAAAGCATAATCAGCAGTACCTTTAAGATACCTTAAAATCCATTTGACTGCTTCCCAATGAGGCTTTCCAAGATTGCTCATGAACCTACTCACAACTCCCACTGCATGAGCAATGTTGGGACGAGTGGAAACCATGGCATACATAATACTGTCGATTGCAGATTTATAAGGAATCCCTTCCATAAAAATTTTATCCTCTTTTGTTTTCGGAGACAAATCAGAAGATAAATGAAAATGTGCAGCAAGAGGAATAGAAACAGCCTTCACATCAGTCATACCAAATCTTTCTAGAACCTTGTCAATGTATGCCTTTTGTGACAACATAATCTCCTTCTTTCGTCTATCCCTAGTGATTATCATTCCAAGAATCTTCTTGGCTGCGCCTAAATCTTTCATAGCAAACCGTGTAGCTAATTGTGCCTTCAACTGAGAGACAATCCTCTTACTAGTACCGGCTACCAACATGTCATCAACGTAAAGCAAGAGAATAACAAACTCACCAGTAGGAAGTTGTTTGTAATAAACACATGGATCTGATTCACACCTGATAAACTTGTGCTCAATCATGAAGTGATCAAACTTAATATACCACTGTCATGGGGCTTGCTTGAGCCCATACAAGCTGCGCCTCAGCCTACAATAAAGATGTTCTTGCCCTTGTTGTTTAAAGCCTTCTGGCTGCTCCATATACAGCTCCTCATCAACATCACCATGTAGAAAAGTTGTCTTGACATCCAACCGGTCAAGTTCAAGATCCCAAACTGCAACCAACCCCAAAACTGTCTGGATTGTATTCATTCTCACAACTGAAGAGAAAATCTCATTAAAATCTATGCCTTTCTATTGATCATACCCCTTTACAACCAACCTAGCACGATAACGTTTCTTGTCAGCATCTTCCTCTTTCAACTTGTATACCCAACGATTCTTCAAAGATTTTCGATTAGGCGGAAGCGGGACTAAATCCCAGGTATTGTTAGCTTGTAACGAAGTCATTTCATCTTGCATTGCCTCATGCCATTTTGCAAAACCAGCTACCTTGCAAGCCTCTTTGAAAGTAGCGGGTTCAGGCTAATCAGAAACTAAAAGTTCAGGTTCAGCCTCTTCTGAATACAATAATTCATAATCTGAAAATTTGGAAGGACGTCTCCTCTCCCGGGTAGACCTCCTTAACAGAGGACCTTGTTCTTGCATATTGAAATCTTCCAATTGCATTCTTTGTAATTGACTTTGAACCCCATCAATTTCTGACTGTAAATTTCCTTGTTGGATATTCCCCTATTCTGACACACTGTCTCCAATGCTCTGCCCATTAATTCCAATCGAACTGCTGGAATTTCAAACATGAGACACATTACCTGCTAGCTGTTGTGTAGAATTGTCAAAAACATGAGTATGAACATTGGAAGATAGCGGATGAAGAGAAGCCTATGCACCAATTGAAGGTTGCGTTGAACTTAATGAAGGTTGCATTGTATGAAGTGGAGCCCACACACCATGATTTGGAGCATGCACACCAATATTTGGAGCCTGCGAATGGTGACTTGAACTCAGCGCATGGAGAACAGGAAATTGTGTTGTGTGTAGTGGAGGTTGCAATGTTTGTGAAGGCTGCGCGTTTTTGTCAAAGACCACCTGCGGCAAAGAGAGGTGTCTTTCAAATGGTGACTCCATCTATGTGGTTGTGTATGGTGCATTGTTTAAGTTTTATACATCAGGAAATATGTTATACTGTGACTGTTGAATAATACTTGTAGGGGTGGCAAGTTCCTCACGTGGAGGATGGTCAAACAATGTATTGTGGTATAACTGTGTGTCACTAGCAGTATGTCCGTCCATACTGGCATGTGTAGCCCGTGATGTCCCTGTCAAACAGGGCAGAGAAGTAATTTCTCTGTATGGTCTTTCTAAATCACTGTCGAGGGAAGAACAAGACTATGTAGGAGAATGTGTCATTCCCTGAGGCATTGTCTGTTTGTTGTGTGATGTATTTGTCATAGCAGAGATAGGTATGTACTCTTTGTGTTCTATCCCCTGTATGTGCAAAGCTGGAAAAACGTGTTCAGTGAAAACCACATCCCTACTGCGAATAATTTTATCGGCAATAGGATCCCACAGCCTGAATCCATACTGATATTCGCCATACCCAACAAAAAAACACTTCCATGATTTGGGATCCAATTTGGATCATTTCTCCTTGGGAACAAGAGCAAACACTTCACATCCGAATACCCGAAGATGCGAATAAGAGATTCACTTTCCAAGCCACTCTTCCTCTGGAATACCAAAATCTAATCGGGATGAAGGGCTCCGATTAATTAAATAAACTGTCATACTGCAAGCTTCAACCCAAAACTCTTTTCCCAATCCAGCATTGAAAAGCATACATCGTGCTCTTTCCAAAATTGTTCTATTTAACCTTTTTGCAACCCCATTTTCTTGAGGTGTAAAAGGAACAACTTTGATTCGACGAATACCATTGTCAACACAAAAATTATCAAACTCTAGTGAGCAAAATTCACCACCGTTATCCATTTGCAAACATTTGATGTTATGCCCACTCTGATTTTGAACTAAAGCTTTAAAAAATTTGAATTTATTAAAGAATTCAGATTTCCTATTAAGCATAAAAATCCAAACCTTCCTAGTGCAGTCATCAAGGAAAGTTACAAAATAGTTGGCCCCTCCAAGAGAAGTTACCTCAGTCGGTCCAAAGACATCCGAATAAACAAGCTCCAAAGGTGAAGTATGCTTTGCACGTCCCGTCCTCAAGAAGCTGACCCTCTTCTGTTTGCCATAAAGACAATGTTCACAAAATTCCAAATCTACTGATTTCAAACCCGGTAATTGATCTCTTTTGACCATCACTTCAAGGCCTTTCCTACTCATATGTCCAAAACGTTGGTGCCAAAAAACGGTCTCGTTGTCCATCAGTGCCATAGCAGCTCCCACTTGAGAGTCATTCTCAAAAACATATAAGCTGCCCACTCTATCTCCTTTAGCAATCTGTAGGGCATTCTTAGTAACTTTCCACGAATCTGGAAGAAAAGAAGTATAGCAGCCTTGTGAAAAAAGTTGGCTTATAGAAATCAGATTCTTCTTTAATTTTGGAATATGTCGAACATCTTGCAAAAGCCATGGGCTTCCATTCTTGGATTGTAAGAGAACATCACCTTTATCAATGATCTCCAAAGATTTGTTATCTCCCAAGTAAACATTCCCGAACTGTCCTTCTTGATAATTAGAAAAGGCATTTGTACAAGAGGTGGCATGGAAAGATGCACCCGAATCTAAAACCCACAAATCTGAAGTGATTTCACTTACGGACAAAACCAAAACAATACCATCGTGTTCATAGACAACATTAACCTCGTTGTTTTTAACTTTCTCTTGTGCCTTTTTATAAGAATAACAATCCTTTTTAGTGTGACCAGCCTTACCACAAAACCAGTAGTTGCCAATTCTACCTCTGAAGTTGGACCTTTTCGCAGATTTGGATCTTCTCCTGTTATTGTCTTTGCCTTTATGTCGAGGTCTTCCTCTACTAACAACAGTTAGGGCTTCACCGGAAGAAATTTCTTGGTTCTTTCTTCGCATATCTTCGCTGAGAATTGTAACTGCTACGTCATCAAACTTCAATTTATTTTTGGTTGCAACTGAATTGCTCACAGCCATTACAACTCCTTCCCAGCTATTAGGCAAACGAACACAGCAATAAGATTGCCTTAATCTCGTCATCCAAGCTAATGCCTACTGAAACTAATTGAGTAACCAATGTGTTAAATTCATTAAGGTGGTTGGACACAATTCCACCTTCTTTCATTTTCAGGTTATACAATCTTTTCATAATAAAAACCTTATTAGACGCTGAAGCCATCTCATACATTGAGGAAAGTTTATCCCACAATTCCTTCGAAGTCTTTTCTGTTGAAACATTAAACAAAACATTACTGGACAACGAGAGGAAAATTGTAGCTTTTGCCTTCCTGTCCAGCTTCGCCCACTCTTCATCTGCCATCGAACTTGGCTTTTTGCTTTCCCTTCAAGCACGAGTGAGAGGTCCTACTTTATCAGCAATGACTCCATTTGCACCTTCCACATACTGAAATTCGAAACTGAGAATTTCTCTATCTTTGCTTCCTCCATAATTCCAGAAATTCAACACCGAATTCCCAATCAGCTATACCATCACCGTACAGCTCTGATACCAATTGTAAATTTAAATGGAGTGCAAACCGAAATGCAAAACAGAGTATAAACACAGATTGACAGAATTAACAATGAGATGACACAGATTTTATCGTGGTTCACCATTAATGGCTACGTCCACACTAAGAGCAGAGGAATATATTTATTATCAACAACACTTCTACAATGAATGAGCAGTGATATATAAGAGAGACGTGATTCTATATCCGATGAAAGAAGTCAGAGTCAAATTAATGGAGGGAAACATTGCTTCCATGGGCTTCAACACAACAACACCTACCACCTACCACCCACTAAGATTAAAAAATATTAAAAATATTATATAAAAAATATTAAATTATGAAACAATTAAAATTAGATGAATAAGATGTATTTATAATATATATTTTTAAAACTTAAATAAATTAAAAAAAGGAATATAATTATTTAAATAAAAGATACTTAGCAAAGGGTTATGAGAATGAGAACCGAGATGGCACTATTGTTCCGAGTGAATGGTTGATTGATGATGCCTCCTTCGATAATGTTTGTCTGATAATTAAGATCCTCCTTCCCCACTTGACATTGCTTTAGTTGTTTAAGTTTTTTGTGAGTTTGATCCTTGATTTTTGGTGCTATTGTTAGACTTTGTGGGTGTGTTGTCTACCACCTTACTTTTTAAAAACTAGCATTTTGCATTAGGAGGGGGTGCAAGGAATACACAGATAGAATAATATATATAGTTGAAAATGTTAAAAAGTTAGTATTTTGCATTGTATATATTTTTTGAAATATAATAAAATTTCTATTTTTTTTAAAAAGTAATTGCATTGTATTATATGTATTCAGGTGGAATTGTTGTAACCAAACTCACACATGTTCTCATGTTTAATTCTGTGTTGGGTAGTCAAAATTTATAATATTGATCCCATCAAACATGGACAATTTGTTGTGATTGATGCTTAATTCTGTGTTGGGTAGTCAAAATTTATAATATTGATCCCATCAAACATGGACAATTTGTTGTGATTGATGCAGACAAATCAAACATTCAAATCAATAAAACTTATAGACTTCAAATTGAGAATTTTAAATTTCCAAGGTTAGTGCAATTGCTCTTTATTTTTTTTTAATCCTTTAAACTCAATTTGCTGCATCCACTCTACTCTGTTAGTCATCACTCTTTTCAATCATAAAATGCCATTGTCATCCACTAATCATCTCTCCACGTTTCCTAAGATACTCCCTGCCTGCGCCAAAATGGGTGTCTATGGAACATGGTATGGACATCCATCAAAGAAGAATAAATTGTTGTTGTTGCAGCCACCCAGATAAAAATATCTTCAAAATGTTGGAAGCATAGACAAGGCATGAGATCCATTGGACAAACTACCTAATAGAAATGTGGTCTCACGGAACACAGAGGTTGCAATGTCTGGATGGAGAGGGAGATGTGAGCAGATGTGGATTATAGAGTATTGTGAAATCTGGGATTTCCACTATTTACCTTGGCAACACATGCGGAACCGACTGGATTTCTAAATAGCAATCTGCATGAACATGGCCATGCACAAATCCGGCATTAAAAGAGATTAGCATGTGGCTAACCTGTAGATGAGTTGTTTTGGGTCATGGAGATTATATCAGTGTAAAAGAGAAGGCGTCACAGGTTATCAACGAGGTGGGAAATTTAGGTGGTATTTGAGCTTAATTTAAGTATACTCAGGATTAATAATAGGCATGTCCATGTTCGCAGTGTGCAACAACATTTGTCTTGGAGGTAAATATTTTGATGGCTGGATAGACAGTATAACTAGGAATCATTGGAGGTAAATATTTTGATGGCTGGATAGACAGTATAACTAGGAATCACTTATTAACATTGAAAACAAGAAAGGGTTTCTTCAAAATTTGTTTTATTCATATAATTAAAAGTATTGAAAACAACAGATAAAAATGCATTAATCTGTAAAAGTTAATTGTAGAGGAGGATTTCTCAATTCATAAAATATTTATTTTTTCATTTCAATTATAAAATATTTATTTATTCACTTCAATTATAAACTATAAGGTGCTTTTCCATAGACAAATTGTTTTTGAGTTTTTCACAGAAAAATTAATGTATTTTTCATTAAATAAACATAGTTTAGTTGAAGATTAATTAGTATTTTTTTGTTTGAAGATTCAAAAAAGAAAAAAGATATGGGAAGAGAGAGTTTATGTTTTTTATATAGTGGAATAGTAGAAACAAAAAATGACTTTCAAGTACACAAGAAATTTAGCAGCAGCTTCATTTCAAGATGTATTCGGTAAGAAGATAGTTGAGAAAATAGGAAGTTCATTATCAAACTAAATAACAGAAAATCAGCACTTAAAAAAATAAATAACAAAGTTTTCTAAGACTTAATCTATTTTTAACCTTATGAAGGTTAAAAATCTTCTTTTCTATTGTACAATATTTATACATTTTTACACTTCATTAATTCAAAACAGGAAAATATGTTGGAGTAGCTGCTTTTTTTGTTGTCTTTGGAAAAGAAATGATACATTTAATTTGCACAATTAAAGATCAACAAAATTTAAAACACTAGTTGTAAAAACTATGATGGACGGGTTCTATAAGAGTAGTTAATGGTAAACATTCTAATAAGAAAACCAATTCAAAACTTATATATCTATGCTTATTCCATTGCAAAAGTATTTGATGAAACCAATATAGTAGATAATGTGTAATAATCTTTGATTTACTTGATTTTCAAATAGATATAGATGAATTTTCTAAATCATATCATATTTCTGCTTGAATGGTAACCACAAATTTATAAACAAATAAGAAACAACCAATTCAAAACCTATATGTCTATATCTATTTAAGTACAAAATTATTTAAAGAAACAAATATAATAGATTGTGTGTTGTGATGTTTAGTTTACTGGATGCTAAAATAAATACAGATGAATTCTTGAACAAAATCAAATGATATAATATTTTTATATTATTGATTCTTTTAAGTCCCAACCAGCCAACAGCATTGAGATATTCTGTGGGGTGACCCAGTTCAACCTCCATTTATTAAGAAATCTGTGCCATAACTTACCAGCAAACTCATAGTGAAGAAAGGGGTGGCCATTATCCTCGCTGCAGGCATTGCACATAATGCATTTTGAAGGGCCGGATTTGCCTATCTGCATCAGTCTATCCCAAGTAAGCGCACGTTTCCTCCAAACAATCCAGAGGAATGAATTAGCCTCAGGGAGCCCTTTCTTATTCCAAATCCTTCCCAGAACGTTCGAGCTAAGCCGATTGCCCCGGCAAAAATAACGTTTATATGCTTCACCCACCGTGACCCTTCCTTCACCATTACCTTTCCACATTAGCCTATCCTTCTTAGGAGTAAGAGGCCACTTATTAAGTTTATCCTGAACTTCTTCCCATTTACTACTTAAATCAGCCCCTAAAAAATGTGGGGAGTTCCAACTCCGAGAACCAGACTGATCCGAAACGTAGTCCTTAACCAGTTGCCCCATCCTTGCTTCCACCGTGTATGCCAGGACTCTATACTGTTGGAAGTTCTTCAATGGCTGCTCCTCCAACCAGTTGTGATCCCAAAATTTCACCTTGTCACCTTTACCAACACACCAAATTTAACAGGAGAATTTTTCAAGAACAGGTTAAGGAGGTGGACAGAATTTGGGGTGTGCTGGAAAGCTCTCTCAATGAGCTTGGGGAAGTACATAAGAAGGCGGACTGGAAAGTGGTTGAGGGCTAAGGTGTTTGGGCAGACGCATGGCCAAGGCTTAGATGGCTAGGCAGTACTGATATCAAGGGGTATCTGCTTCCCCGCGAAAAGAGCCAAAGCATCTGGGCTTGTCCTGATTCTGAATGGAAAAAACTTAACTTTGATGGGGCTGCCAGGTGCAACCCCGGAAGAGCTGGTGGTGGGGGTGTGTTCGGGGACCACAATGGTTATCTTCTTTTGCTGTTTCTGGGTTAATCTCTATTTATGTTTGGGTTCCTGGTTCCTTACCGAGTTTTTCTTATAAAAAAAAAAATATATAATATTTCTACTTGAATTGATCTTCCTTACAGGTATGTGTAATCACAGATCAATTCATTACAGGTGTATGTTATCACAGCTCTATAAGAAAAAAATCAATTCAAATCTTATATATCTATATTTATTCAAGTACAAAAGTACTTATTGAAACTAAAATGATAGATTGTGTGCTACCTTAATGTTAGTTCACTTGATACTAAAATAAATATAAATGAATTTTCAAATAAAAACAACAAAAGATAATATTTCTACTTGAACTCATCACCATTACAATTACATATAACCACAGATCTATAAATAAATAAGAAACAACCAATTCAAATGAAATAAACATAACAGATTGTGTGCGGCAATCTTTGATTCACTCGATGTTCAAATAAATATAGATGAATTCTCTGATCAAATCAAATTATATAATATTTCTACTTAACTTATCATCAACAGCTGGAAACAAAACAACCAACTCAAAACCTGCATATCATATATATATGCTCGTTGGCTGAGATTGAGATATCCAATTAAATTCCTGGTTTTAGAGGAAACAACTGAAGAAGGCGAGGCGTAGGCGTAGCATCTTTCTCTTGAGACTCATCATCAGCACTTGTTTTCTCAATAAAAACTGCCTGATGTTTAGCAGCATGAACTTCCTCAGCTGTGACACCATGATTTTGTAATGCAGGAGGAGTTTCAGGCAAAACAACTGAAGTTTGTTGTCCTCCTTGTGCGTCTGTATCTAACCGTATTTTTCTCTTTCTCCTAGCCTTTTGATTTTGAAACCAATAGTGCACACTGTTGGCTTCCATGCCCAGTTGTGCTGCAATGGAATCCACTTCTTCTCTACTTGGAGTCCTTGTTCCCTTAATATACCACTCACGCCCCAACGCTGCGAGTTGTTGGTATGTGGGCCGCCATCTTTTGCTTTCTTGTGTCTGTGCTTCTCCCGTGTTTAAGTCTGGGACTAAATTACCCTGCCATTGCAATAAATGTCCATCATATTTACTTCTTAATATATTTCATGACAAGACTTAAAACAATACATCATACAATGGTGAAGTTAGGAGAAGTAAGGAGCTGTCATGGTGTAGGTTTAGGTTTATCTAAGGAATCAATGGTATTGAACAGTTCGTTTGGTTTAAGCAGCATATTTTAAGTTTTGATTTGTTTAGGTGGTTCATCTTAAATTACACTGATAGGTAGGTTCTAGAAATATAGTTATAGATCTTAGGACACATTTTCCAATATATAAAAATATTAGATTAAATATAAATTTACTTGTCCAAATTTATAAATTATATAATAGTTAAAAAGAAAACAATCATTTTTCAATTTTTCAATATAAACCCTCATTGTAAAGTAAATACAATATGTAATAAATAAAATAATTCTAAAGTAAAACATCTATATTAGTGATGTTATTCTATATCTAAATCTAGCAGGTTAAAATTATTATGAAAAAAATTGACACAATCAAATATAGAAATTATCATTACAGAACATCATGAACTATTGAAATCTAATGGCTTTCATAGTTTAACAATAACCGTAAAACCCGTTTTCCCCTCTTTCAAAAACAATAGATCGTCAAAAAGTTAAAAGAAATGTCTTGGATATCAAAACTATCTTTACAATAAAAATTTCAAAACTATTTATTGAAAATAAACATTTCTATATAAAGATATTATTTAAATATAAAAGAATTTGAAAACTTACCTCAAAATTTTTCAAAAATATTGAACTGGAAGATGCCATATTTGCAGTACTTAGACAAAATGAAATTCTGAAGAAATTACTATCCTTTTGAAAAATGAAAACTTTTGTGAGATCGCTTCTTGCAAAATGAAACTCCCAAATAAAATTCTATAATGGTTTAAAAGTTTTAAATATATTTATATATGATTTTTTTTTAAAATCACGATAAAATGACTTAAATACATAATTAAATTTTAATTGTAAATTCCAATAAATTAATTATAAGCCCCAATGAATTAATTATAAATCCCAATGAACTTTAAAATAACTAAAATTAAAAGAAAATTATGTTCCCTATTACACACTCCAATGGGTCCAAAACAATCTCAACTAAAAGTTTTAAATATATTTATATATGAAAAAACTAAAAATCACAATAAAATGACTTAAGTACGTAATGAAACTTTAATTGTAAATTTCAATAAATTAATCATATGTTCCAATGAATTAATTATAAATCCCAATGAACTTAAAAATAATTAAAATTAAACCAAAATTATGTTCCCTATTACACACTCCAATGGATCAAAAACAATCTCAACTAAAATTTAAAAGGTATTTAAATTATTATGTAAAAATTGATCAAACAATGACTACTAAATAACTAAGTCCTATTCTAAATAAGTGTAAGATACATATAAGACAATTTATTTTTTATATGTCATATAATATAATATAAATATAATAACTAATCTAATATACTCATATATAATATAGATATAAATATTTAATAGTATAAATATTATAATACATTATTTATTTATATATTATAATATTATATTATATTATGTTAAATTATAATATAGTAAAAATAATACAATATATATATATATATATATATATATATATATATATATTTACTATCTAATTTCATTCTTAAAAACAAAAGAAAATAAAACTTAGGATTTGACACTGATATTGTGGAAGTGAGTTTCTCTTCTTTATTTTCATTCTTGTTAGATTAAATTGCTTAAAAAAAAGAAATTAGGGTTTGACACTATTGACAATTGCACTTTTATTTTTATTTTTAAGTGGTGATTAAAACATGTTATATGTTTTTACTCTATTATTTTTTAGGTTGATCTTTATCCTCCGTTATCATTATCACTTTTTCTTCCATCATCTTCATAAAAGTATATATATGATTCCATCATCTTTCTTATTTTTTTACTTTTTTTCTCGGCTTCTACCTTTGATCCTTTTTATTAATTGATTATCCTCTTTGAATTTAATAATATAATATTTTAATTCTTCTATGTTCTCATCTATAAAAAAACTTGTATTTTTATAGTCTTTGATTTGCTTATCTTGTATTTTTCACCTATCAATACTTAAGTCCCCTTTGACTTTGAGCTTGATCAAGGTCATGGTCTTACTTCTAAGTATATAATTTTGGTATTCAACTATTCACTAAATATTTGCATATCCCACCATCCAAGTTATTCATTGTACCCCATTGTTGATTACTTCATGAATTTTATATGGCTATAGCTAGACGATAACTACTTTCAATATACCTGATCAAATAGGTTAACTTTTTTCTTCCTATTCCATTACATCTACAACTTCCTTGGCTTCTATATATAATAAGTATATGAGGATTGACTATAGTATGTTTGAACCTCTTTGCCATGCCTAATGTGAATAATTATCTTTAATATTTTCTATTTAATTTAATTTTCACATATTAAGAAGTGTCTATAATTGAGTTAAAAATATATAATTGTTAATAATTAGACATAAAATTGAAAATAAGAAAAATATAAGAGACAAATGTATATTCAACATTATTTTTGAAAGAAAAATCTAATTTCCTTGTATTTATGGACAATCAATTCAATAGATGTTTAGATTTAATATAAATATATCAATTTTTTTTTCTATTCTACCCATTTAATTGTAAATATTAACTTAAACATTTATTATATCTTTTCATAGTTGGTATGTGAAGAGGAAATGAATTCATTCCCAATTATATATAAGAATATTTTTTGAGGAACTTTAAATTTTAAATAGTAAGTTAAGCTAGTTTAATAGGAAGAACTTTTTATAATTAAATATTTTTAAATTTGAAATAATGAAATATATAAATACTTTCAAAATGTGGAGACTTTATTAGGCAAAGTCAGTTGGAAGGATTTTGCTAAAGAGCCAATTGATGACAACCATAAGGGTATCATTGCCTCTTTAATGAAGGATAGAATAGTCTATGTTTCATCATGTGCAGACTGATTAATCTAGTCAAAATCACAATCAGGGTGTTATTCGGTCAAAGAAGGTTATCTCTCGATTTCAAAATCTAGTTCTCAATCTCAAACTCATAGAGCATATAGTTTTTGTTGGAGCTCAAAAATTCTCCCTAAAGCTGGTTGCTTTGCATGGATAGCAATTCAAAATAAAATCCTAACAAGTGACAAATTAGCAAGATTAAAAATCTCAAATCCTTTTAAATGTGTCCTTTGTGAATTAGAGTTAGAAGATGTCAATCATCTATTTCTCCCCTGTCCAATTGCACAAAGTTGTTGGCATTTTGTTTTATCAAGGTTAAAGTTTCAATTACCTCTTCCTAATATATAATATGGGATTTATTTACTAGTTCGCCCAAATTATATCAGTTTTCTTTTTTTTCCTGCATATGGGAAGTGATACCTGCTTCAGTATTATGGTCTATCTAGTGGGCAAGAAATAAACTCATTTTTAGGTAAGAAAAATAGGGAATTGATCATATTTTGTCTTCATTGGAAATCTATATTTCAGAAATTGTAAATGCATATGTATCAAAAACAAAATACATAGGATCTTCTTTCATGGATTGGGATTCTAAAGCTCTCTCAAATTGGCCTCTTCTGTCTCTTCCCTTCAAAGGAAGTCTTCATCTTGTATCAAGCAAAGTTGATAGATCTAAAATTCTATGGTCAACTCCTCCTTTGGGTTATTTTAAATTAAACTTTGATGGTGCTTCAAGAGGTAACCCAGGAATTTCAGGTGCTGGAATAGTAATAAGAGACTATAACAGTCTAATCCTTTGTGCCAAATCAATCAAATTAATGAATGGGACAAATAATCAGGCTGAAGCACAGGCACTACTTTTTGGCTTGAAAATGGTCTTAGATTTTAAAATCCCAAATTTAGAGATTGAAGGGGATTCTCTTATTTTGATTAATGCTTGCAAGGAAGGATCTTCTCACAATTGGAAATTATCTTATCTTGTAAAGAAAATTAAAAAATATCTAGAAAAATTCTTGTATTATAATTTATTGCATATTTATAGAGAAGGAAACAGGGTGGCAAATTATGTAGCCAACCTGGGATGCAACCAAGTTAAAGAAGAAATGACTCATATTGCCCAAATTGGGAAAATTGACTTTGAATTGGAGAAATTAATTTCAAAAGAAGAAATTTTTGTTGCAAAAAACGGAAAAAAATTTGATTACAACATTTTGTTGATTTTTGTTAATTATGGATGTGATTGGTATTAAAGTTTTAAACTTGTATCTATCACATCTATTGTTGACATGTCATCAAGATTTATTAATCTTTTTCATTTCATGGTACTCATTGGAAAATATGTGGAAAAATGTGCAAACTATGGTCGATGCTAAGATCATAAGGCTCTTTGATCAAGTATAAGAATGATTACATGGAATGTTTGTGTACATCTAAAAAATCTGATGTCAAAGTACTGACATGATTTAAAAGTTGTGATTTATCTAAACCTGTTGACAGTTATGGGTAAGGAAAAATTATGATTCTATGAAGGTTGGCATGTTCATGATGACATGTATAATGTCGCTTTCATTACATATCAAATAAGGTTATTTCCTTTGCCAGATGGGATGGTTTGTTGGTATGATGCCATTCTATTGTCATCAAATAGATTTGATATAGTTATTTAGCACATTTGGTAAAGTGTGTAAAGAATATCAAAGTACTATGTCATAATAAGGTGGTAAGGTATTTGTCATGGTAAAGAAGTAAGCTTCGAAAAATCAAGGGAGCCGAAAGCTTATATATAGGACAATAGTGTCTTATTTACTTCATCGAAAATATTAAGGAGGTTTATTAATATTTGACTTATCTGTTTAGCTGTTGAGCAGTTTAAGTTGCAGGTTGAGAAATGGAGTATCTCTCGAAGAATTTTTGAATGTGGCTTCCAATTCAAAGATGGGAGATGCCAGTCTCTGGTAAGCTTAACATACAACACCTTCAATCTATTTTCAAGTTTTGTTGTCCCTGTGATTACAAATGTTTCAAATGCATAATTGGGTCTGAAATTCTTCACCCAAATTCAAGGAGGCTAATTTTTCCGTCAAATGTTATCTCCATCTTTATTTCTAATATCATGGATATTCTACAGTGTTTGGAATCAGTTAACGTCATTGCTGTCACAATGGTAAATGACATATTTTTGGAAAATGAAGCAGTTGTTTGCAGTGCACAGAAATATGTCTTTTCGAGTGGAGAAGGTTATATTGGTGGTATCTTCCCTCCCCACTTTCTTCCACATAATAAGGCAGTGGATAATGCATTTGATGCTTTAAAATTATCTTTGCAACTTTTTGACCCAAGTCATTTGAATAAGGCTCTAACGAAATACTCTCATCATTTGGGGAGGGATATGTCTAATAGTTTCAGGGAGAAATTCTATTACATTTTGTTTCTGCTTCATCATAATTGTCACCATGCAGCATCTTCACTGAAAAGAAACCCGAGTCAAGTGCACACTCAAGCTAATGAAGGCTCTCATACGATGATGGAAAAAGAAGGAAATGAAGTTCGGGGTGACAACTTAAATGACTTCATGCAAATAGAGGAGTAAATGGAAATGTACCTAAATTTTGCAGGTGTGGCAGATTATGTAATTGCTTGTGAATAAGAAGCCATGTAGTATTATTGGTTTCGGTTATGTTTACACTCTTAGATAGATAGACCTTGATTTGATTGTATGACTCTAAAAAGTCATCATTTTGTAATCAGAAACTTTAAAATGTTGTTCTTTTTTTGATTTTGGGCTATAACCGGAGGTTTTCTCACTGGCTCTTTCCTACCGGTATGCCCTTTGAGCCAGAAAAATGTACTTTTATTTACATATAATAATTATATATATAGTGGCTTGCCACTTTTGTTTAAAAATAAAAATA
>CM021101.1:482839190-482857028 GCA_007115665.2 Sequoiadendron giganteum | reverse complement strand
TGAAGAGTCATTAATAGGAGGGAAACAAGAGTCCGTTGGACTTCAGTTTTAACAATCTCCCACTTGAAGGCCAACAGATGCTGTAGCTCTCAAACATTCCCCTGCTCTAAATTTACAATTACTTCTTCTTAGCCAGACCAAGAGAAGTCCTGGCGCATTCAAACTTCTCTTTGCCAACAACCTTGGTGAAAATATCTGCCGGATTGACCAAAGTGTCAATTTTTTCAACTTTTAACTTGCCTTCTTCAACCACCTGACAGATGTAATGAGCATGTATGTCAATATGGTTTGAACGCCTCTGAGATGAATGATTGTGAGCCATAAAAATGGCGCTGCGACTATCATAAAATAGAACATAATCACTTTGTTGACATCTCAAATCATTGAACAATCGTTGTAACCAAATCATCTCCCTAGCACCTTCAAAAAAAGCCAAATACTCAGCTTCAACAGATGAAAGAGCAATAGAATGTTGCAGTCTCAAGACCCAACTAATGGCAACTCCAGCAAACATAAAAACATAACCAGTAGTAGATCTCCGTTTGTCTAAATCTCTGGCAAGACCAGAATCAGTGAAACCTTGTAGCTGAACATTATTTCCACCAAAACATAAAGCATAATCAGCAGTACCTTTAAGATACCTTAAAATCCATTTGACTGCTTCCCAATGAGGCTTTCCGGGATTGCTCATGAACCTACTCACAACTCCCACTGCATGAGCAATGTCGGGACGAGTGGAAACCATGGCATACATAATACTGCCAATTGCAGATTTATAAGGAATCCCTTCCATAAAATTTTTATCCTCTTCTGTTTTCGGAGACAAATCAGAAGATAAATGAAAATGTGAAGCAAGAGGAATAGAAACAACCTTCACATCAGTCATACCAAATCTTTCTAGAACCTTGTTAATGTATGCCTTTTGTGACAACATAATCTCCTTTTTTCGTCTATCCCTAGTGATTATCATTCCAAGAATCTTCTTGGCTGCGCCTAAATCTTTCATAGAAAACCGTGTAGCTAATTGTGCCTTCAACTGAGAGACAATCCTTACTAGTATCGGCTACCAACATGTCATCAACGTAAAGCAAGAGAATAAAAAACTCACCAGTAGGAAGTTGTTTGTAATAAATACATGGATCTGATTCACACCTGACAAACTTGTGCTCAATCATGAAGCGATCAAACTTAATATACCACTATCGTGGGGCTTGCTTGAGCCCATACAAGTTGCACCTCAACTTGCAATAAAGATGTTCCTGTCCTTGTTGTTTAAAGCCTTCCGGCTGCTCCATATACAACTCCTCATCAACATCACCATGTAGAAAGGTTGTCTTGACATCCAACTAGTCAAGTTCAAGATCCCAAACTGCAACCAACCCCAAAACTGTTCGGATTGTATTCATTCTCACAATTGGAGAGAAAATCTCATTAAAATCTATGCCTTTCTGTTGATCATACCCCTTAACAACTAGTCTAGCATGATAACGGTTTTTGCCAGCATCTTCCTCTTTCAACTTGTATACCCAACGATTCTTCAAAGATCTTCGATTAGGGGTAAGCGAGACTAAATCCCAGGTATTGTTAGTTTGTAACGAAGTCATTTCATCTTGCATTGCCTCATGCCATTTTGCAGAATCAGCTGCCTTGCAAGCCTCTTTGAAAGTAGCTGGTTTAGGTTGATCATAAACTAGAAGTTCAAGTACAACTTCTTCTGAATACAATAATTCATAATCAGAAAATTTAGAAGGAAGTCTCCTCTCCTGGGTAGACCTCCGTAACTGAGGACCCTCCTGTTGCAAACTAGAATCATCCAAATTCATTATGTGTAATTGATCTTGAACGCTTTCTATTTGACTTTGCAAATTGTCTGTGTTCTGAACAGTGTTCTCATAATTCTGGCTTTGTACACTTCCTTGTTGCATAGTCCCCGACATCTGCACATTTCCCTGTACTTGTGCAAAATTTTCAAGACTCTACCTCTCCACACCAATTGGTTGAGGCAACAAAAACTGTGAACTAGCAGGTAGAGGCTGTGAAGAAACTTGAGAAGGCTGCGAAGGATGGAATAAAGGCAACCTAGACTCATAAGATGGCTGCGTTGAAACCAAATGAGACCCCTGCACATGTGAAGTATGCACATTAACTGGAGGAGTCAGCGTAACATGATCAAAAGACAACACATGAGCTGGGATAAGTTGCGTAGCATGTGTTCGTGGCTGCGAAGTAAATATTGGAGGTTGCGCACCATAACATGGACCTTGCGTATGGAGAAGTGGGGGCTGCGCACTAAGTTTAGAGGGCTGCAAAACTGAAATTGGAGCCTGCGCAGGTAAGTTTGGAGGTTGTGAAGGCTGTTGATGTGTTGGAAACAAGGGAGAAGAGGCTGCGCAGGGACCAACATTCCCTAAGGAAGACTGCGGATGGAGTCTAGAAGACTGCGCAATGTCTTTTGAAAGCAACGTGGTCTCATAAATAGGCGGAGCAATAAGTAAAGGCTGTTGTTCACTCACACAAGGTTGCTCAACCAATGATTCTGTACTAGCTCTTCCATTATTCAGAGAAGCTAGAGATGATGTGATAGAAGAGGCATGATATAAAACAGAGGTGGGTGAATAATTTATTCCACCGACGCTACTTGACTGCAAAATACCTCCAGGAGATCCATTTGAGTGATTATTTTTAAATGCTGAGGAGGGCACATACTCCTTAGGAACTACTACCTGTCTCTGCAAAGCTGGAAAAATGTGCTCATTGAAAACCACATCCCTGCTGTGAATAATCTTATTGGTGATAGGATCCCACAACCTGAATCCGTATTGATCTTCACCATACCCAACAAAAAAATACTTATGTGATTTGGGATCCAATTTAGATCGTTTCTCCTTGGGAACAAGAGCAAACGCTTCACATCCGAATACTCGAATATGCGAATAAGAGATTCGCTTTCCAAGCCACTCCTCCTTTGGAATACCAAAATCTAACTGGGATGAAAGGCTCTGATTAATTAAATAAACTGTCGTACTGCAGGCTTCAGCCCAAAACTCTTTTCCCAATCCAACATTGGAAAGCATGCATCGTGCTCTTTCCAAAATTGTTCTATTTAACCTTTCTGCAGCCCCATTTTCTTGAGGTGTAAAAGGAACAACTTTGATTCGACGAATACCATTGTCAGCACAAAAATTATCAAACTCTAGTGAGCAAAATTCACCACCATTATCCGTTTGCAAACATTTGATGTTATGTCCACTCTGATTCTCAACTAAAGCTTTGAAAATTTTGAATTTACTGAAGACTTCAGATTTCTTATTAAGCATAAAAATCCAGACCTTCCTAGTGTAGTCATCAAGGAAAGTTACAAAATAGTTGGCCCCTCCAAGAGAGGTTACCTCAGTCGGTCCAAAGACATCCGAATAAACAAGCTCCAAAGGTGAAGTATGCTTTGTACGTCTCATCTTCAAGAAGCTAACCCTCTTCTGTTTGCCATAAAGATAATGTTCACAAAATTCCAAATCCACTTATTTCAAACCCAATAATTGATCTCTTTTGACCATCACTTCAAGGCCTTTCCTACTCATATTTCCAAGACGTTGGTGCCAAAGAACGGTCTTGTCTGTCAGTGCCATAGCAGCTCCCACTTGAGAGTCATTCTCAGAAACATATAAGTTGCCCACTCTATCTCCTTTAGCAATCTGTAGGGCATTCTTAGTAACTTTCCATGAATCTGGAAGGAAAGAAGTATAGTAGCCTTGTGAAAAGAGTTGGCTTATAGAAATCAGATTCTTCTTTAATTTTGGAATACGTCAAACATCTTGCAAAAGCCATGGGCTTCCATTCTTGGATTGTAATAGAACATCACCTTTACCAATGATCTCCAAAGATTTGTTATCTCCCAAGTAAACATTCCTGAACTGTCCTTCTTGATAATTAGAAAAAACATCCGTACAAGAGGTGGCATGGAAAGATGCACCCAAATTTAAAACCCACAAATCTGAAGTGATTTCACTTACAGACAAAACCAAAACACTATCATCGTGTTCATAGACAACATTAGCCTCGCTGTTTTTAACCTTCTCTTGTGCCTTCTTATAAGAATAACAATCTTTTTTAGTGTGACCAGCATTACCACAAAACCAGTAGTCGCCAATTCTACCTCTGGAGTTAGACCTTTTTCGTAGATTTCGATCTTCTCCTGTTATTGTCTTTGCCTTTATGTCAAGGTCTTCCTCTACTAACAATAGTTAGGGCTTTGCCGAAAGAAACTTCTTGGTTCTTTCTTCGCATATCTTCGCTGAGAATTGTGGCTGCTACATCATCAAACTTCAATTTATTTTTGGCTGCAACTGAAGTGCTCACAGCCATTACAACTCCTTCCCATCTATTAGGCAACGAACACAACAATAAGATTGCCTTAATCTCATCATCCAGGCTAATGCCCACTGAAACTAATTGAGTAACCAATGTGTTAAATTCATTAAGGTGGTTGGACACAATTCCACCTTCTTTCATTTTCAGGTTATACAACCTTTTCATAATAAAAACCTTATTAGATGTTGAAGCCATCTCATACATCAAGGAAAGTTTATCCCACAATTCCTTTGAAGTCTTTTCTGTTGAAACATTAAACAAAACATTATTGGACAGCGAGAGGAAAATTGTAGCTTTTTCCTTCCTGTCTAGCTTCGCCCACTCTTCATCTACCATCGAACTTGGCTTCTTTGCTTTCCCTTCAAGTGCGAGTGAGAGGTCCTGCTTTATCAACAATGACTCCATTTGCACCTTCCACAGACTAAAATTCTAACCTGAGAATTTCTCTATCTTTGCTTCCTCTATAATTCCGAAAATTCAACACTGAATTCCCAATCAGCTATACCGTCACCATATAGCTCTAATACCAATTGTAAATTTAAATGGAGTGCAAACCAAAACACAAAATAGAGTATAAACACAGATTGACAGAATTAACAATGAGATGACATAGATTTTATCGTGGTTCACCATTAATGGCTACATCCACACTAAGAGCAGAGGAATATATTTATTATCAACAACATTTTACAATGAATAAGTAGCATATATAAATGGCGTATTCTATATCCAAGGAAGAAGTTGAAGAGTCAGCTAATGGAGGGAAACATTAAGTTGGTTGGGCTTCAACACTCAACACCTACCACCCTACCACCCACTAAGATTAAAAAATATTAAAAATATTATATAAAAAATATTAAATTATGAAACAATTAAAATTAGATGAATAAGATGTATTTATAATATATATTTTTAAAACTTAAATAAATTAAAAAAAGGAATATAATTATTTAAATAAAAGATACTTAGCAAAGGGTTATGAGAATGAGAACCGAGATGGCACTATTGTTCCGAGTGAATGGTTGATTGATGATGCCTCCTTCGATAATGTTTGTCTGATAATTAAGATCCTCCTTCCCCACTTGACATTGCTTTAGTTGTTTAAGTTTTTTGTGAGTTTGATCCTTGATTTTTGGTGCTATTGTTAGACTTTGTGGGTGTGTTGTCTACCACCTTACTTTTTAAAAACTAGCATTTTGCATTAGGAGGGGGTGCAAGGAATACACAGATAGAATAATATATATAGTTGAAAATGTTAAAAAGTTAGTATTTTGCATTGTATATATTTTTTGAAATATAATAAAATTTCTATTTTTTTTAAAAAGTAATTGCATTGTATTATATGTATTCAGGTGGAATTGTTGTAACCAAACTCACACATGTTCTCATGTTTAATTCTGTGTTGGGTAGTCAAAATTTATAATATTGATCCCATCAAACATGGACAATTTGTTGTGATTGATGCAGACAAATCAAACATTCAAATCAATAAAACTTATAGACTTCAAATTGAGAATTTTAAATTTCCAAGGTTAGTGCAATTGCTCTTTATTTTTTTTTAATCCTTTAAACTCAATTTGCTGCATCCACTCTACTCTGTTAGTCATCACTCTTTTCAATCATAAAATGCCATTGTCATCCACTAATCATCTCTCCACGTTTCCTAAGATACTCCCTGCCTGCGCCAAAATGGGTGTCTATGGAACATGGTATGGACATCCATCAAAGAAGAATAAATTGTTGTTGTTGCAGCCACCCAGATAAAAATATCTTCAAAATGTTGGAAGCATAGACAAGGCATGAGATCCATTGGACAAACTACCTAATAGAAATGTGGTCTCACGGAACACAGAGGTTGCAATGTCTGGATGGAGAGGGAGATGTGAGCAGATGTGGATTATAGAGTATTGTGAAATCTGGGATTTCCACTATTTACCTTGGCAACACATGCGGAACCGACTGGATTTCTAAATAGCAATCTGCATGAACATGGCCATGCACAAATCCGGCATTAAAAGAGATTAGCATGTGGCTAACCTGTAGATGAGTTGTTTTGGGTCATGGAGATTATATCAGTGTAAAAGAGAAGGCGTCACAGGTTATCAACGAGGTGGGAAATTTAGGTGGTATTTGAGCTTAATTTAAGTATACTCAGGATTAATAATAGGCATGTCCATGTTCGCAGTGTGCAACAACATTTGTCTTGGAGGTAAATATTTTGATGGCTGGATAGACAGTATAACTAGGAATCATTGGAGGTAAATATTTTGATGGCTGGATAGACAGTATAACTAGGAATCACTTATTAACATTGAAAACAAGAAAGGGTTTCTTCAAAATTTGTTTTATTCATATAATTAAAAGTATTGAAAACAACAGATAAAAATGCATTAATCTGTAAAAGTTAATTGTAGAGGAGGATTTCTCAATTCATAAAATATTTATTTTTTCATTTCAATTATAAAATATTTATTTATTCACTTCAATTATAAACTATAAGGTGCTTTTCCATAGACAAATTGTTTTTGAGTTTTTCACAGAAAAATTAATGTATTTTTCATTAAATAAACATAGTTTAGTTGAAGATTAATTAGTATTTTTTTGTTTGAAGATTCAAAAAAGAAAAAAGATATGGGAAGAGAGAGTTTATGTTTTTTATATAGTGGAATAGTAGAAACAAAAAATGACTTTCAAGTACACAAGAAATTTAGCAGCAGCTTCATTTCAAGATGTATTCGGTAAGAAGATAGTTGAGAAAATAGGAAGTTCATTATCAAACTAAATAACAGAAAATCAGCACTTAAAAAAATAAATAACAAAGTTTTCTAAGACTTAATCTATTTTTAACCTTATGAAGGTTAAAAATCTTCTTTTCTATTGTACAATATTTATACATTTTTACACTTCATTAATTCAAAACAGGAAAATATGTTGGAGTAGCTGCTTTTTTTGTTGTCTTTGGAAAAGAAATGATACATTTAATTTGCACAATTAAAGATCAACAAAATTTAAAACACTAGTTGTAAAAACTATGATGGACGGGTTCTATAAGAGTAGTTAATGGTAAACATTCTAATAAGAAAACCAATTCAAAACTTATATATCTATGCTTATTCCATTGCAAAAGTATTTGATGAAACCAATATAGTAGATAATGTGTAATAATCTTTGATTTACTTGATTTTCAAATAGATATAGATGAATTTTCTAAATCATATCATATTTCTGCTTGAATGGTAACCACAAATTTATAAACAAATAAGAAACAACCAATTCAAAACCTATATGTCTATATCTATTTAAGTACAAAATTATTTAAAGAAACAAATATAATAGATTGTGTGTTGTGATGTTTAGTTTACTGGATGCTAAAATAAATACAGATGAATTCTTGAACAAAATCAAATGATATAATATTTTTATATTATTGATTCTTTTAAGTCCCAACCAGCCAACAGCATTGAGATATTCTGTGGGGTGACCCAGTTCAACCTCCATTTATTAAGAAATCTGTGCCATAACTTACCAGCAAACTCATAGTGAAGAAAGGGGTGGCCATTATCCTCGCTGCAGGCATTGCACATAATGCATTTTGAAGGGCCGGATTTGCCTATCTGCATCAGTCTATCCCAAGTAAGCGCACGTTTCCTCCAAACAATCCAGAGGAATGAATTAGCCTCAGGGAGCCCTTTCTTATTCCAAATCCTTCCCAGAACGTTCGAGCTAAGCCGATTGCCCCGGCAAAAATAACGTTTATATGCTTCACCCACCGTGACCCTTCCTTCACCATTACCTTTCCACATTAGCCTATCCTTCTTAGGAGTAAGAGGCCACTTATTAAGTTTATCCTGAACTTCTTCCCATTTACTACTTAAATCAGCCCCTAAAAAATGTGGGGAGTTCCAACTCCGAGAACCAGACTGATCCGAAACGTAGTCCTTAACCAGTTGCCCCATCCTTGCTTCCACCGTGTATGCCAGGACTCTATACTGTTGGAAGTTCTTCAATGGCTGCTCCTCCAACCAGTTGTGATCCCAAAATTTCACCTTGTCACCTTTACCAACACACCAAATTTAACAGGAGAATTTTTCAAGAACAGGTTAAGGAGGTGGACAGAATTTGGGGTGTGCTGGAAAGCTCTCTCAATGAGCTTGGGGAAGTACATAAGAAGGCGGACTGGAAAGTGGTTGAGGGCTAAGGTGTTTGGGCAGACGCATGGCCAAGGCTTAGATGGCTAGGCAGTACTGATATCAAGGGGTATCTGCTTCCCCGCGAAAAGAGCCAAAGCATCTGGGCTTGTCCTGATTCTGAATGGAAAAAACTTAACTTTGATGGGGCTGCCAGGTGCAACCCCGGAAGAGCTGGTGGTGGGGGTGTGTTCGGGGACCACAATGGTTATCTTCTTTTGCTGTTTCTGGGTTAATCTCTATTTATGTTTGGGTTCCTGGTTCCTTACCGAGTTTTTCTTATAAAAAAAAAAATATATAATATTTCTACTTGAATTGATCTTCCTTACAGGTATGTGTAATCACAGATCAATTCATTACAGGTGTATGTTATCACAGCTCTATAAGAAAAAAATCAATTCAAATCTTATATATCTATATTTATTCAAGTACAAAAGTACTTATTGAAACTAAAATGATAGATTGTGTGCTACCTTAATGTTAGTTCACTTGATACTAAAATAAATATAAATGAATTTTCAAATAAAAACAACAAAAGATAATATTTCTACTTGAACTCATCACCATTACAATTACATATAACCACAGATCTATAAATAAATAAGAAACAACCAATTCAAATGAAATAAACATAACAGATTGTGTGCGGCAATCTTTGATTCACTCGATGTTCAAATAAATATAGATGAATTCTCTGATCAAATCAAATTATATAATATTTCTACTTAACTTATCATCAACAGCTGGAAACAAAACAACCAACTCAAAACCTGCATATCATATATATATGCTCGTTGGCTGAGATTGAGATATCCAATTAAATTCCTGGTTTTAGAGGAAACAACTGAAGAAGGCGAGGCGTAGGCGTAGCATCTTTCTCTTGAGACTCATCATCAGCACTTGTTTTCTCAATAAAAACTGCCTGATGTTTAGCAGCATGAACTTCCTCAGCTGTGACACCATGATTTTGTAATGCAGGAGGAGTTTCAGGCAAAACAACTGAAGTTTGTTGTCCTCCTTGTGCGTCTGTATCTAACCGTATTTTTCTCTTTCTCCTAGCCTTTTGATTTTGAAACCAATAGTGCACACTGTTGGCTTCCATGCCCAGTTGTGCTGCAATGGAATCCACTTCTTCTCTACTTGGAGTCCTTGTTCCCTTAATATACCACTCACGCCCCAACGCTGCGAGTTGTTGGTATGTGGGCCGCCATCTTTTGCTTTCTTGTGTCTGTGCTTCTCCCGTGTTTAAGTCTGGGACTAAATTACCCTGCCATTGCAATAAATGTCCATCATATTTACTTCTTAATATATTTCATGACAAGACTTAAAACAATACATCATACAATGGTGAAGTTAGGAGAAGTAAGGAGCTGTCATGGTGTAGGTTTAGGTTTATCTAAGGAATCAATGGTATTGAACAGTTCGTTTGGTTTAAGCAGCATATTTTAAGTTTTGATTTGTTTAGGTGGTTCATCTTAAATTACACTGATAGGTAGGTTCTAGAAATATAGTTATAGATCTTAGGACACATTTTCCAATATATAAAAATATTAGATTAAATATAAATTTACTTGTCCAAATTTATAAATTATATAATAGTTAAAAAGAAAACAATCATTTTTCAATTTTTCAATATAAACCCTCATTGTAAAGTAAATACAATATGTAATAAATAAAATAATTCTAAAGTAAAACATCTATATTAGTGATGTTATTCTATATCTAAATCTAGCAGGTTAAAATTATTATGAAAAAAATTGACACAATCAAATATAGAAATTATCATTACAGAACATCATGAACTATTGAAATCTAATGGCTTTCATAGTTTAACAATAACCGTAAAACCCGTTTTCCCCTCTTTCAAAAACAATAGATCGTCAAAAAGTTAAAAGAAATGTCTTGGATATCAAAACTATCTTTACAATAAAAATTTCAAAACTATTTATTGAAAATAAACATTTCTATATAAAGATATTATTTAAATATAAAAGAATTTGAAAACTTACCTCAAAATTTTTCAAAAATATTGAACTGGAAGATGCCATATTTGCAGTACTTAGACAAAATGAAATTCTGAAGAAATTACTATCCTTTTGAAAAATGAAAACTTTTGTGAGATCGCTTCTTGCAAAATGAAACTCCCAAATAAAATTCTATAATGGTTTAAAAGTTTTAAATATATTTATATATGATTTTTTTTTAAAATCACGATAAAATGACTTAAATACATAATTAAATTTTAATTGTAAATTCCAATAAATTAATTATAAGCCCCAATGAATTAATTATAAATCCCAATGAACTTTAAAATAACTAAAATTAAAAGAAAATTATGTTCCCTATTACACACTCCAATGGGTCCAAAACAATCTCAACTAAAAGTTTTAAATATATTTATATATGAAAAAACTAAAAATCACAATAAAATGACTTAAGTACGTAATGAAACTTTAATTGTAAATTTCAATAAATTAATCATATGTTCCAATGAATTAATTATAAATCCCAATGAACTTAAAAATAATTAAAATTAAACCAAAATTATGTTCCCTATTACACACTCCAATGGATCAAAAACAATCTCAACTAAAATTTAAAAGGTATTTAAATTATTATGTAAAAATTGATCAAACAATGACTACTAAATAACTAAGTCCTATTCTAAATAAGTGTAAGATACATATAAGACAATTTATTTTTTATATGTCATATAATATAATATAAATATAATAACTAATCTAATATACTCATATATAATATAGATATAAATATTTAATAGTATAAATATTATAATACATTATTTATTTATATATTATAATATTATATTATATTATGTTAAATTATAATATAGTAAAAATAATACAATATATATATATATATATATATATATATATATATATATTTACTATCTAATTTCATTCTTAAAAACAAAAGAAAATAAAACTTAGGATTTGACACTGATATTGTGGAAGTGAGTTTCTCTTCTTTATTTTCATTCTTGTTAGATTAAATTGCTTAAAAAAAAGAAATTAGGGTTTGACACTATTGACAATTGCACTTTTATTTTTATTTTTAAGTGGTGATTAAAACATGTTATATGTTTTTACTCTATTATTTTTTAGGTTGATCTTTATCCTCCGTTATCATTATCACTTTTTCTTCCATCATCTTCATAAAAGTATATATATGATTCCATCATCTTTCTTATTTTTTTACTTTTTTTCTCGGCTTCTACCTTTGATCCTTTTTATTAATTGATTATCCTCTTTGAATTTAATAATATAATATTTTAATTCTTCTATGTTCTCATCTATAAAAAAACTTGTATTTTTATAGTCTTTGATTTGCTTATCTTGTATTTTTCACCTATCAATACTTAAGTCCCCTTTGACTTTGAGCTTGATCAAGGTCATGGTCTTACTTCTAAGTATATAATTTTGGTATTCAACTATTCACTAAATATTTGCATATCCCACCATCCAAGTTATTCATTGTACCCCATTGTTGATTACTTCATGAATTTTATATGGCTATAGCTAGACGATAACTACTTTCAATATACCTGATCAAATAGGTTAACTTTTTTCTTCCTATTCCATTACATCTACAACTTCCTTGGCTTCTATATATAATAAGTATATGAGGATTGACTATAGTATGTTTGAACCTCTTTGCCATGCCTAATGTGAATAATTATCTTTAATATTTTCTATTTAATTTAATTTTCACATATTAAGAAGTGTCTATAATTGAGTTAAAAATATATAATTGTTAATAATTAGACATAAAATTGAAAATAAGAAAAATATAAGAGACAAATGTATATTCAACATTATTTTTGAAAGAAAAATCTAATTTCCTTGTATTTATGGACAATCAATTCAATAGATGTTTAGATTTAATATAAATATATCAATTTTTTTTTCTATTCTACCCATTTAATTGTAAATATTAACTTAAACATTTATTATATCTTTTCATAGTTGGTATGTGAAGAGGAAATGAATTCATTCCCAATTATATATAAGAATATTTTTTGAGGAACTTTAAATTTTAAATAGTAAGTTAAGCTAGTTTAATAGGAAGAACTTTTTATAATTAAATATTTTTAAATTTGAAATAATGAAATATATCAATACTTTCAAAATGTGGAGACTTTATTAGGCAAAGTCAGTTGGAAGGATTTTGCTAAAGAGCCAATTGATGACAACCATAAGGGTATCATTGCCTCTTTAATGAAGGATAGAATAGTCTATGTTTCATCATGTGCAGACTGATTAATCTAGTCAAAATCACAATCAGGGTGTTATTCGGTCAAAGAAGGTTATCTCTCGATTTCAAAATCTAGTTCTCAATCTCAAACTCATAGAGCATATAGTTTTTGTTGGAGCTCAAAAATTCTCCCTAAAGCTGGTTGCTTTGCATGGATAGCAATTCAAAATAAAATCCTAACAAGTGACAAATTAGCAAGATTAAAAATCTCAAATCCTTTTAAATGTGTCCTTTGTGAATTAGAGTTAGAAGATGTCAATCATCTATTTCTCCCCTGTCCAATTGCACAAAGTTGTTGGCATTTTGTTTTATCAAGGTTAAAGTTTCAATTACCTCTTCCTAATATATAATATGGGATTTATTTACTAGTTCGCCCAAATTATATCAGTTTTCTTTTTTTTCCTGCATATGGGAAGTGATACCTGCTTCAGTATTATGGTCTATCTAGTGGGCAAGAAATAAACTCATTTTTAGGTAAGAAAAATAGGGAATTGATCATATTTTGTCTTCATTGGAAATCTATATTTCAGAAATTGTAAATGCATATGTATCAAAAACAAAATACATAGGATCTTCTTTCATGGATTGGGATTCTAAAGCTCTCTCAAATTGGCCTCTTCTGTCTCTTCCCTTCAAAGGAAGTCTTCATCTTGTATCAAGCAAAGTTGATAGATCTAAAATTCTATGGTCAACTCCTCCTTTGGGTTATTTTAAATTAAACTTTGATGGTGCTTCAAGAGGTAACCCAGGAATTTCAGGTGCTGGAATAGTAATAAGAGACTATAACAGTCTAATCCTTTGTGCCAAATCAATCAAATTAATGAATGGGACAAATAATCAGGCTGAAGCACAGGCACTACTTTTTGGCTTGAAAATGGTCTTAGATTTTAAAATCCCAAATTTAGAGATTGAAGGGGATTCTCTTATTTTGATTAATGCTTGCAAGGAAGGATCTTCTCACAATTGGAAATTATCTTATCTTGTAAAGAAAATTAAAAAATATCTAGAAAAATTCTTGTATTATAATTTATTGCATATTTATAGAGAAGGAAACAGGGTGGCAAATTATGTAGCCAACCTGGGATGCAACCAAGTTAAAGAAGAAATGACTCATATTGCCCAAATTGGGAAAATTGACTTTGAATTGGAGAAATTAATTTCAAAAGAAGAAATTTTTGTTGCAAAAAACGGAAAAAAATTTGATTACAACATTTTGTTGATTTTTGTTAATTATGGATGTGATTGGTATTAAAGTTTTAAACTTGTATCTATCACATCTATTGTTGACATGTCATCAAGATTTATTAATCTTTTTCATTTCATGGTACTCATTGGAAAATATGTGGAAAAATGTGCAAACTATGGTCGATGCTAAGATCATAAGGCTCTTTGATCAAGTATAAGAATGATTACATGGAATGTTTGTGTACATCTAAAAAATCTGATGTCAAAGTACTGACATGATTTAAAAGTTGTGATTTATCTAAACCTGTTGACAGTTATGGGTAAGGAAAAATTATGATTCTATGAAGGTTGGCATGTTCATGATGACATGTATAATGTCGCTTTCATTACATATCAAATAAGGTTATTTCCTTTGCCAGATGGGATGGTTTGTTGGTATGATGCCATTCTATTGTCATCAAATAGATTTGATATAGTTATTTAGCACATTTGGTAAAGTGTGTAAAGAATATCAAAGTACTATGTCATAATAAGGTGGTAAGGTATTTGTCATGGTAAAGAAGTAAGCTTCGAAAAATCAAGGGAGCCGAAAGCTTATATATAGGACAATAGTGTCTTATTTACTTCATCGAAAATATTAAGGAGGTTTATTAATATTTGACTTATCTGTTTAGCTGTTGAGCAGTTTAAGTTGCAGGTTGAGAAATGGAGTATCTCTCGAAGAATTTTTGAATGTGGCTTCCAATTCAAAGATGGGAGATGCCAGTCTCTGGTAAGCTTAACATACAACACCTTCAATCTATTTTCAAGTTTTGTTGTCCCTGTGATTACAAATGTTTCAAATGCATAATTGGGTCTGAAATTCTTCACCCAAATTCAAGGAGGCTAATTTTTCCGTCAAATGTTATCTCCATCTTTATTTCTAATATCATGGATATTCTACAGTGTTTGGAATCAGTTAACGTCATTGCTGTCACAATGGTAAATGACATATTTTTGGAAAATGAAGCAGTTGTTTGCAGTGCACAGAAATATGTCTTTTCGAGTGGAGAAGGTTATATTGGTGGTATCTTCCCTCCCCACTTTCTTCCACATAATAAGGCAGTGGATAATGCATTTGATGCTTTAAAATTATCTTTGCAACTTTTTGACCCAAGTCATTTGAATAAGGCTCTAACGAAATACTCTCATCATTTGGGGAGGGATATGTCTAATAGTTTCAGGGAGAAATTCTATTACATTTTGTTTCTGCTTCATCATAATTGTCACCATGCAGCATCTTCACTGAAAAGAAACCCGAGTCAAGTGCACACTCAAGCTAATGAAGGCTCTCATACGATGATGGAAAAAGAAGGAAATGAAGTTCGGGGTGACAACTTAAATGACTTCATGCAAATAGAGGAGTAAATGGAAATGTACCTAAATTTTGCAGGTGTGGCAGATTATGTAATTGCTTGTGAATAAGAAGCCATGTAGTATTATTGGTTTCGGTTATGTTTACACTCTTAGATAGATAGACCTTGATTTGATTGTATGACTCTAAAAAGTCATCATTTTGTAATCAGAAACTTTAAAATGTTGTTCTTTTTTTGATTTTGGGCTATAACCGGAGGTTTTCTCACTGGCTCTTTCCTACCGGTATGCCCTTTGAGCCAGAAAAATGTACTTTTATTTACATATAATAATTATATATATAGTGGCTTGCCACTTTTGTTTAAAAATAAAAATAAAATATATATAAAATTAATCATATTATATATATATATATATTATATATATATAATACTTAAATATAATAAATATTAAGTGAATAATTCAAATGTTCATTATATAGCTATTTAATCATGTTCTATAACTATTTAACAATTTAATTTTAATTTTATATTTGAAAAGATAATTTCTTTATATGTATTTACATATGTATTAATATTTTTTCCTTATATTTATTTTAAAAATCACTCAATTTTAAAAAAACTAATATTTTGACATATATATATATATATATATTGGTATTGCATATAGTTTATCAATATTTCAGAGTTACATCATTTTTTGAACTCATAAGAACTTATAGTTACCACATAAGGTTTCAAAATAACATAATTTCTATAGTATTACCTTACTTGAATAAAGCAACATGCTTGATTATACAATATCTTAAACAATGCTATTATATATGACACCATTCTTTATAAAATCTACATATCTATATGTAATACCCCTCCGTTTTGCTTTGTTGTGCGAACAGTGCTCTTCTCCTTTGTGTTGTGGTTTTCTGTTAGTACCTTGATTATGGTACTCGGTTACTATTTGATCGCTATCTATAAAGCAATGTGAATGTGATATTTTGATGTGATTGTAATTTATTCTGATGTATCATTATGGCATGCTTTAGATTAGCATAAGTAGATATTTGAATTAATGATGCTTTATAAGTTTGATTATATTATTGATGTTAGATTCGTTAGTTGGTAATACTGTATTGGTGAAGGGGACGAGATTGCATCACTCGCTTGCGAGCACCTTGAGATTCCATGATTCCCTCTTCACAGTGTGATTTATATGATGCAAATATACATGTGCGATATACTTTTGTTCGCAGGTTGATAGGTATAGGACATTGACTCCACCTGGTTTCACAGGTTTGAGCGTGTCCATTGCCCAACGACATTTGATTGGGAGATAGTAGCTAGGTTTCCCGTGTCAAGTCATCACCCTAGTCATGAGTGTGTTGTTGATTTTAGTCTGGTTCATTTATTTTATACTGTTTATTTTGCCCGGATTTTATTTAAATTGTAAGTTAGAAAAAGGGTAATTAAATGGCTTTATGTATTTAAATTGTGAATTAAATTAATCTGGTTATAATGTGAAAAATGTGATTTAATTTATTTATTAATTTAATTTAATTAATAAAATAATTTAATTGTGGATTAGATCTATTTTATAGATTAATTAAATTAATTGTGTTGAATTAAATTTAGTTATTCATTTTGAAATTAATAGATATTTTGTTTGAAATTGGAAAACTAGAAAAATGTTTTAATTTGCATTTTATTTGAAAATTTGAATGCAAAAATTAAAATTAGAGATATTTTCTATTTTTGTTTTTCAAAATTTATGAGGGTGGGTGATGAGATATTTTGGAATTTTCTTTATTCTTTGGGATTTTTCATGAATTTTGAAAGGATGACAAATTGGAAAAATGGAGGAGGAATGAAGAACATGATTTTGGTTTTGTGGGCTTGGATTGGAATGGTGTTAAAGTCTGTGGACTTGTTGGGAAGGAGTTTGGATCTGAGGAGAAGGCTTTGCACCATTTTTGCCAACCTCTCAACTTCTCGAATCAAGTTTTCTATTGATTAATTTAGTTTCAATTTGAAAAGATTCATGTATTTGGTTGTGTTGCTTGCAAAACCATTGATTGAAAACTCAAATGATCATGTGGAAAAATAAACCCATGGTCAAACTTGTTCAAACTTTGAAAATCTCTGTTTGAAAATGAATCTATTCAAGGAAAAATTATGTTCTTGGCTGCAAATTTATGTTTTGAGAATTATTTGCTCAATTTAATTTGCAAATCTGATGTGAAGTCAATTAAGTTCATACATGTATATATATGCATATATATTGATATATACATATATATATATTGATATATACATATATATTGATATATACATATATATTGATATATACATATATATTATTATTATTATTTTTTTTTGAAAGAGGGGGATTATGCTGTTAAAAATCATTTAAAAAAATACCCCTGTGGAGAGGTGTGCGGATTTCAAAATCCACAGGTCTCATGTTGTAAAAAGAT
>CM021101.1:482716190-482839090 GCA_007115665.2 Sequoiadendron giganteum | reverse complement strand
TAAAAGTAATATGTTTTAATAGCGAGATTAGTCGTCTTTTAAGAAAAGATCTATTTTGCAAAGGACATAAAGTTATTTTTAAAAGGATATGTTCTGAATTTCATAAGTAAATGTTTATTTTAGGATTTTTAAAAGCTATTAGGGAATTAAATATTGAGTTTAAATTTCATCATTGGTCTAGAAGAGATACTATTAAATTAGTTTAATTGAGGCAATGAACTAGTGAATTTTATTAAAGGTAGTGGTTTTATGTTGGTAATCATGGATTTGGATTATTTATTAAAATTATTTTTCCCTTATCAGTAATTAGAAAGACAAAGAATAATTTTAGGTAATTATTCTGTTAGGGCAATTGTTTTCTTTACTGTGAAATGAATGTTAAGGGAAATAGATTTAATATATCCAAAATTAGTTTGTTCCTCTCAAATGCTTATGTGATTGATTCCTCTGTATTCATGTTTGGGAAATGGGTTATGTGTCTTTAATATGTAAGTCTTCCAGAGGATCTTAGAGGATGGGGGTTGTTGTCTTGTGAGGTCAACCATTTGTTAATTCCCTTGGTTAGTGCTTGAGGTTATGTCAATGTTTAACCCGGTTTCCATGAACGGGGATGTTTTGTACCTCCTGTGGAAGGAGTGGATTATGTGATTGTGGCTCCTTGTAAGGAGTGGCATTGTTATCTTTGTTACCTCCAGTGTTTGGAGAGGGTTTTGACTTATGTCGCCTCTTGAGAAAGGGGTGGTTGTGATATCTTGTTTGTTTGCACTTTTGTACCCTTGGTGATTGGATGGTGTACTTGTAGTTGGTGCTTGATGGTTATGTGTATGGTTTTCCTATCATACCTGATTTGTTATTTCTGGAAGCAATGTAACCATGTTAGAGTTGTACTTTTGATGTATTTGAGTTGTGCTTCTGATGTATTTGAGTTGTACTTACATTGAACTTGAGTTGTACTTGTGCAGTACATGTGATTGGTTGTGTTAGTTTGGTTCAGTTATGTTCCAGCCTGTGTCTAGAGGTAGATGGTCTTGGCTAGGATTTCTTGTTACTATCTCCTAGCACGGGGGGTGGGCCTTTGGGTTCCACTTGGGTGGGTGGCGTGCACCTTACTCCATTGGGATTTCTTCTCGTTCGTGTTGACGAGATTTCCAGTTGGAGAGCTCATGGGATCCAGTTACTCTTTTTGCTTTATTCACTTCAGTTGCTCTTGATATTTATTACCCCTCATTTGTTATCGAGGTGGAAAGTTGTAAATTGTAATCTTGCTTATTGGATTTACCTCATTTGGGGAATGAGAGATGTAATCTCCTTAGTAGATTATTGTACTTTGGGATCATATGGTATCTTTCACTTTTATGCTGTAATTTTATCTTGTATGGAATGTATGTGTTCTTGATTTCTTAAGTAATTTTTATGTTGTGGTTTCAATTTAGTAATGTTGTTCGTGGGTTATTAGGTAATCTTAGTCTCGTAACCTTAGAGGTTGTTGCAATAGTTAGTGATCTTGCATATTAATTGTACTTAAACAAAAAAAAAAATTAGTTCGTTTGAGTAGTTAATTGCAACTTCCTCTAGGGTTGCATGGCGGGGCGTTACACTATATTTTAGCTTTATACCAATTTTCAAAAGTTAATGCTTTTACTGTACTTATATATTCGATTCCATCCGATTGGAGGGTCAATTGTTGATATGTCTTCATTTGATCTTACTACCTCCACTTTGAGGTCTTCTCCATCATTAACATATTAGACCTCCCTTGAAGTCCATATCCCACTGCAATAGTTTATTTGTATACTTTTTGTTGTACTTTTTCTAGATTTCCAGGTACCCCTTCAAGAAAGGAATGTTATCTGATTTTTTGAAAGGCTAGTGTCTTGCATGCTTGATTTCTTCTTTGTTAACTTCTGCTTTTCCAGTCTTTATTAGCTTGAAAAAATTCTCTTTTGATATTTCCATCGTAATTGTAACTTGTACATAAATGTTATAATTATGAGTCTTCTATCAAACTCAATAATCACTCTCCTTTTGCCTTAGAATTATTCCTCATTCCTTGCTTTCCATAAGAACCATAAAATATTAGTAGATAATAAAAGCCTCTGAGCATATTAAATGAATTACCTAAACCTTATGTAAAACCACAAAGGACCTCTTGTGACTTCACCCTTCCCAGATCTCCCCAACCCCTAGGTTAACACAAAATATTTTTCATACCTCTTTAGCATAAAAACATTCAAAAAAATATGAGAAATAGATTCTGGTTTCCTACAAATATTTTGACAAGTTCATATTAGAGGAGGATATGAGATAAGATAATTTTTGTAAAATAAATAGCCATTTGAAACATTATTTTTTAGGTTCTAATATATTTGAGCAAAAAAACATAAAAATCTTAGCCTGGACTATTAATTTGAAGCTTTTGGATTCCATTTTATTTTTAGGTGTCTAGTTATGTCCACATTTCCATTTACAGACTTATAAATTAGTTTTGTGTTCACTTTGTGTAACTCTATTCCATCTATCTATTTGAAGTTATCAAGAATAACATTATTTGAATTATATAATATAAAAAAAATGGTACAATTTGTAAGCTTCCCTCATTATAGAGTATGTCTTCCAGTGAGAGAGGAAAATAATTTTTTTTACTAAGGGATGTCCATTCTTTCACCTTATTACTACACAATATGTCATTGAAACATTTCATCCCTTTCTTATGGGTGATCCCACAATAGTGGTTTACCATTTTTAGCCAAACTGGAAACTGAAATTATCATTTTTAACTAAATCTTCACATTCGGGCACCTATAGCGGCTAAACCATGAGGAATTTGAAGATGATGTAAACTAGAGTCTCGTCACATTTTGTCTATAGATTCTAAAAATATTTTTTTCATTTTTTTTTGGAATAAGATTGCACTTATTTTTCCATCTCCCACAAAAATTGGTTTTATTCAGAAAACAACATTTTTAAAAAGTGACACACATCATATAATGCATTACTTTTTTTCCATGAAGGATACAATTCTAATTCTTTCGAATTTAGATTTGTAACTCCGATATCTAGCTTCCACTTAGTTAGATAGTTTTTTATTGAATATTTTTTTTTAATCAATTTTTGAAGTCAATCCAATTACAATTTAGACATAGTGCGACCATATAACGCGTAACTTTTTTTGTATATATCGAAATTCAATTTTTTTGTTGTTGGATCAAGGACATCAATATTTGGTGCACTCATATTTTTCAATTTTTTTTGATAATCTGCTATTTTTCCACATGTGCAGAACAAAGACCTTTATTTTCGATGAAAAACCTATGTTTAATAAAACTAAAAAAACAAATACATAATAAAACCAAAACATATTAAAATTATATTCATTGGATAGCTCATTCCAAGGACTACCATAATCATTTGAAATAAATTTTAAATGAATTCATTTGATCCCCCAAAAGGTAAATCAAAAGTGATTTTTTATCAACGTTTTGATAGGTGTAAAGTAGACTCATTTATAGGTATGGTTTAAAACTAGTGAGGTTCTATCCAAGGGGGTTTGATCTAAGGTGGTTTTATCAAACCCTCTTCAATTAGAATCCTTAAAATGGAACATTTAAGGCTTAAATCATTATATTTTCTAAAAATATGTGATTTCAGCAAAAATCAGTTCCTCTTAGAAATTGTAAACCAATTTTGTGGGATCACCCTCATACCATGCTTTTGTGGAGCAACCTTGTAATAAAACAAGACATTTTCCTTTATGAGATAAGTTCAACCAAATAGAACTCTAAGTTTGGTATATTTTGTTCTTGCCATTTTCCGATTAATCACTTTTGATGGCCAAACTTCTAACTTGCTCCTAGGATTTACATAAACTTTTAAATACATTAGATCTACAGTAGGGGAAACCAAAAAATTGCCAAACAATGTCACATAGGGGTAGAAGCTTCCATGTTTTAGCTTGTTTTGGAGAAACTAACTGCATATATTATTACTTAGTACTATTTTCCAAGGTTCATTCTCTTTGAAGGCCTTGATTATCCATTTGACAATAATCTATATTTATTTATTTATAAATATTTCAATCTTATCCCTCATTTAGATTTATCTAGACAACACCATTCCCATTTTATTGCATGTTTCTTCTTATTTCCTTTACCATCAGACCATAGAAATTATTTTATTTTCTTATGAATTTCATTAATTTGATAGCTACTAAACAACGATATAGAGGAGTAATAGAGATTGTAGGATAATTTTTTTTGAAAAACTTGAATTCTTCTAGCCAAGGATAAATATTGTTTATTCCATTTATTTATCATCCTTTCAATTCCAAATTTTACCCAATCTCACATGTCATTCAAATGGGGGTTCACATCAAAAGGAGTACCTATGTATCTAAATTATTTATGTGGTCCTCCCCATTGAAAACCATATTTTACAAGTTACCATTCAGGGGGTGGATTTTCCTAGCTTACTATTATGGATTTTTTTACAAATAATTTTTCTCAAGATGTTTTACAAAGCAGGTTTAGCTAAATTGTATTAGGCTATCAATGTTATCTTCTTCTAGTTTAACAAATAGGGCACTTTCATCTGTAAACTATATGTTTAAGAGGTCCTCACCATTAGGGAGGGAGAGACCTCTCATCTTGGGGCCCATAGATTAATCTCTTATGAGGTAGGATATTGCATCAAATGTGATTACAAATAGCATAGCGATTAGAGTACACCCTTGCCATGTGGATCTCTACAAAGAAAATTATTCAAAAAGTGAACCATTTACATCCACTTGTGCAATTAAATATTTCATTAATGTTTCAACCATATAACAATAGCCTTTTAGGAAACCAAAAACTTCTAGGTCATCATCATAAGAAAGGGCTATTCAACTCTATCATAGGCCTTTTCAAAATCAAGTAAGAAAATACTAGTGTTTTGATTAGTGCACCTTGCCCACTCCATTGCTTCCCAACTAGCTATGAGATTCTCTAAAATGTACCTTCCTTTAATAAAAATAAGTTTGAGTGTTGCTTAAAAACGAAGGAAGAATATCAACCAATCTTAGTGCCATGATTTTTTCTAATATCTTATAAGACACATTGAGCAAGGTTATAGGTCTCCAATTTTTTTATTAATTATGTGTTACCTTATTTTGGCAGTTCTATTTTATTATACCTTTGTTGACACTACTTCCTAAGGATCCTCTATTAATAGCTTCAATGTACCCATGTAATAAGTCCTCCCACAACCAATCAATGTTTTTCTTGTAAAGTTATATCGACATTCCATCTGCTCAGTGATTTATCATTATTTAGTACCTGAATCACCTTCACTATTCGCTCTTTAGAAACTTCTCTATCCAACAATTTTGCATTTTATTTTGAGTTTTTTTTTTGGGATTAAGGCTTTGCAAAAGTTTCTAACATTATGCCCCACAATATTGTCACCTTCTGCCGAGAATAGATCTTAATTTATAGAAACAATTTTTATTTTATTTTACTTCTTTTGGGTTATTGATTAGCGTATTCTCAGTCCAAATGTTTCTTACTTTTTCTTTTACACATTTTTCTTTAATAAATCTAAAGAAAAAATTAATTCCTTTGTCCCCATTACTTAAACAATTATTCTTTACTCTTACCCTAAATCCTTGTACTAAATAGTAACTTGCAGTTTCCTCAATGAATTTTTGACATAGATTAGTTCTTCATTTAGTTCCATTTTTTTAGGATCACACTGTAGTTTTGTTTCCAATTTAAGAAAATTATCGTGTAGATCATTTTTAGATTTTATACTATCTAGGGCTCTTTTTTCCTATTATTTGATAAATAATTTTCCATGCTTTAACATTTTTATTCCATTTTTCAATATCCAATTTTTCTTTCAACATCCATCTTTTATTTTCGTAAGGGTGAAGATAACATCATTATAGTCTTCATCATTTAACAGCGTGGTGTTAAGAAGGAATTTATTCTCTTTTCTATATACTTTATGTTTTAATTTATCTAATGTGATCTTCACCATGATGAGATAGTGATCCAACAATGAGAATGGGAGGAACTTTAATCTGTTCCCCAAAAAAGTATATGTTGGCATAAAATCTATCAAGTCTGCAATATATTCTCTTTCTTCCTAATTGTGAGTTCCACCATGTGAACCAGATATAGGAAGTGGATCAAGTACACCAATAAGTACCTGACATGTGCCCTAACATGTTAGAATGTGGGATGGTCATGCCAAATCCTTTATGCATTCTATTTAAGTGGATTGATCTTCATTTTTGAGAGCTCTTTTTGGAGAGTTGAACTATAGAAAATTATTGAAAGAATGATAGAGTTGTTTGAATTGAATGTTTGAATATTATATCCAAGGAATGTATGAAGGCATGCCAAAATTCTAAATTTTAATTTCATTGTATCATCCTTTTACTCCTCTTGTAACAAGTTTATTGCATTCATTAATAAGTGAATACTTAAACATTGTGTTTTTGAGTTTAATTTTGTTGCCTGGTTTCATAGTTTGTCAAAATCTCTTGACCTTGGTCTGCATTAGTCTTATTCACACTAATATTAAGCTCACTTAGAGAGGTGTCTCACTTTTTGTCTCTCCTCATGTGGACTCACAAAGTGTCCCAACACTGATAGATTCATTGAGACAAAAAATGCTATGTGTGGGTGAGAGTATGGTGTAGGTCCATGGTTGGTAAGCCATGTTTTGCATGTTTGCAGGTCTTCTTTCATGCATACAGGGACTCCATATCAGAGCTTTGGTGTGGTGTTTCTTCTTAGGGGCTTAGGGTTCTTCTATGTTCAGGGGGGTTGCTTCGAGTGCTTTTCTCATTTCTGTCTTATTTTTTCTATTGTCCTCTTGCGTTTGGTCTGTGATAAGGTAGTTTTACCTTTATATTTGCTTGCTATGGATCCAAAGGGAGTGACAAGCTCCATGCCGACTATGGATTTCCATGCATCTTTAGGCACAAAGTCTCCATCTCCATCAATGATAACCATTCATCGAAAGATTCAGGGGTGGGAGGGTTTTCTCCATCTGGAGGCCCTCACATCCTAAAAATCAATGGATGTTTGGAAAGAAGCCAAGAGAGGCCTGTCTTGGTGATTCAACTAGATACAATAGTAGAGGATGTTGATTATTTTTCAAATCATGCTTTAATCTGCAAATTCATGGGAACATGAGTCTCACTTCCATTTTTGGAGTTGTGGGCTAGGAAAACTTGGAATCTAGAGGGTGAAATGGAGGTAATGTTGCTGGCCAATAGTTATTTCATGGTTTTTTTAATTGCATGGCAGATCACAACATAATTTTTGAAGGAGGACCTTATTTTCATAATCAGATTGGTCTTTTTATCAAGCCCTGACACATGGGTTTTAACCCTTCAGAGGAGCTCCCAAATCATGTTCCCGTGTGAGTGGACCTTATGTGGTTTCCTACTGAGTCTTGGAAGAATGTCATTTTTCATTCGGTAACCCTGTTATTGGGGAAACTAGTGGGCTCATCTCAACAAACATGAGATATGAAGGTAATGACCTTTTATCGCATTGGTGTTGAAATAGATTTGAGTAACCCTCTTCCAAACTCTTTGGATATTCATGTGGGTTCATTTTCTTGGATGCAATAGATTGATTATGAGACTCTTCCTTTCTGATGCTAGTTGTGCCATGAATATGGGCATGTACAAAGAAGATGTCCTAAGTCTAGATCTTCCGAGTCTCTTCCAACTCAGCCTCCTCATAATCCTCCTAAGGTAGATAAGGGAAAGGCTCCTATTCTTGGTGTTGTTACACATAATGAGGTTTTTACTCTTGTTGTGCCCCGTAATAGGAATCGTGGTCAAAAGAGAACTTTTAAGGAGAGGCAGGAAGGGGATACTTTTAATCGCTTTGATGTGCTGGATGATCTTAGTTAGTAGGAGGTGAATTTGAGGTTGTTGGTTCTCGATCAAGGTGTTTTGGAGGTGGTTCATGAGGGTAATGCTTCTATCAATCTTTAGAATACTATGGAAGCTATTTTAATTCAAATGGATATAGATCTTGGTTTGGTTGATTCAACAGTTCTTGAGGTCCTTGTTGATATGGAAAAGATTGAGTTGGAAAACTCTTTTCTGGTGGAGAAGGTGGTGTTGGAATAAAAAAAAGTAAACAAGGCTTCTCCTTCATTGGGGCTTCAATAGAAAAATATTAAGAAAGGGGCTCTGGAGGAGCCCTCCAAGCTGGGAGAAATAAATACTTGGAGAAAACCATGATGATGGGGAGTAAACTTTTTATTCTCACTTTTCAACCCTAAGAAATGATTACCCTCTCATGGAATGTAAGGGGCTTGAACAACGACCCTCAACAAAAAATTGTTCGTGACTTGGTAAGAAACCATTCTCCTGATGCATTTTTCATATAGGAAACTAAGTTGTCTGTAGAGAACATGAGTGGTTTAGTGCCTAAACTTTGGGGACAGGGTCAATGCTAGTGCATTGGTTCCTAAGGTAATGTCGGGGGTTTGGCTTGTTTTTGGAATCCATTGAAGATTTTCCCTCTTTGGTGGATGTCCTATAAGTCTTCTATTTTAATGGTTGCTTCAAGTTTGGAAATTGAAGAAATTGTTCTTCTTTCCAATATCTATGCTTCTACTAATTTGCTTGGTAAGCAACATATGTGGTCTCACATTCAGTTTATTTGGAGTTTTTCTCCTCGTTTTTCTTGGATTATTGTTGGTGACTTTAATGATATTATTGATTTGGAAGAAAAGAGGGGAGGAATGTTGAGGTTGAAGCCTTTTGCTTTCCTTCTTCATGATTATATCTCTACCTTAAACCTTGTTGATATTAAGCCTATTAATGGTTAGTTTACTTGGAACAACAGGAGAATTGGGGAGGACTATATTGCTGAGAGGCTTGATAGTTTCCTAGTTTCTTGTTTTTGGATTGGTGGACCTTGGTCTATTTGTTCTAAGATTTTGGATTGGAGGGGTTCAAATCACTGACCTATTAAGTTATCTGCTGCTTTGGCTCATGGTGCTCGTTCTCCCTCTTTCAAGTTTCAACTTATGTGGTTGTGGGAACCCTCTTTGTAGAATTTTGTTGCTGAGTGGTGGCATATGGGTATGCCTTCTTTTGGCACCACGATGTATTATTTTGCCAAGAAACTACAATATGTGAAGTATAGGCTCAAAAGGTGGAACAAGTAGTGTTTCAACAACATCTTCTATGCTAAGGTTGTTGCTCAGGTTGATTTGGATGCTATCACACACAAGATTAGGGAGTTTGGCCTTTCAGAGTATTCTCTCAAGGAGGAGGTGAGGGATTTGAAGGTTTTAGAGGAGTGTGAGTTGCATGAGGAGATTTTATGGAAATAGAAGGCTTAGGTTGAATGTCTATAGGAGGGGGACAAAAACACTACCTTCTTCTTCAACTCTGTGAAGGCCAAAAGACATGGTAATTTGATGCATTTTCTTGTGAATGATAGGGATGTGAAATTTACCTCTTTAGGAGATATTTCTAGAGAAGCTTCACAATACTTTTCTTCCTTGTTTAGGGAGGAATCTCCAAATATGTTGGTGGAGGAAAATCATGTTTTGTCTTGTATCCCTTCTCTAGTTTTTGTGGATATGAATGAGAACCTGTTAGGTAACATTTATCTTGAGGAATTGGAGGCCACTATCTTTTAGATGAAGAAAGGGAAAGCCCCTGGTCTTGATGACCTTTTGATTGAATTCTTCCCAGAGTTTTGGGAAATTATAAAGCTAGAATTATTAGAGGTGGTTCATGAATCTCATAGGAACAAGAAAATGTTGAGGGCTATGAATCCCACTTTTCTTGCTCTCATCCCTAATGTGATGGGGCACATAGGCTGAGTTTGTTTCAGCTCATTTCTCTTTGCAATATTGTCTATAAAATTATTTCCAAGTTAATTGTAGAGAGGTTGAAAAGGTGGATTTGCAAACTTATGTCAGAGGAACAAGGAGGCTTTGTGGCGAATAGGAAAATATTGGATGGCATGGTCATTGCCATTGAAAATATTCACTCCATGGTGAACTCTAAAGAAAAATATATGTTCATCAAGCTCAATATGGAAAAGGCTTATGATAGAGTTAAGTGGTTCTTTTTGCGTAAAGTGCTTATTTCTTTTGGTTTTGCTGAGGAGTGGGTTATGAGTTGTGTCACAACCACTTCTTTTATAGTATTGATTAATGTGGAACTGTCTTCCTTATTTAGGGCTTCCAAAGGTCTTCAATAAGGGGATCCTCTAAGTTCCTCTTATTCATTCTTTTGGCTGAAGGTTTGGGGAGAGTTATTAAGAGCAATGTGGTAGAGGGTCTTATCCAAGGTTGGGTTTGGGGCAATGGTTTATCTCCCCAATCTCACTTGCAATTTGTTGATGATATTGCCTTGATGGGAATGACTTAGGTTAGAGAGGCCACCAATCTTCACAAGGCTTTGTATATTTATCTTGTTGCTTTTGGGTAGATGATTAATGAGGGTAAATAGTCTATTTTCTTCTTTAACACCTCGAGGCTCATTTAACAATGAATTGCTCATATTTTGAGGTTTCAGATTGGTTCTTTACCATTGAATTATCTCAAAATTCCTATCTATTTTGGTACTCTCCCTAGAGGTTCTTGGAAAATAATTATAGACAAGTTCCATGTGAGGGTGAATGATTGGACTCATTAGTGACTTTATTTCACTGGTCGGGTTCAACTTCTTAAGTCGGTGGTGCAGGATATTCCCAATTATAGGTGTATGCTCTAGGTGGATCCCATTGAATTTATTAAGGATTTGGACTCTCTAGCTAGGAAATTTTATGGGCTAGCAGTTTTTCGTAATTCTAAGTGAGCCTTGTGAAGTGGGATATTGTGTGTATTCTGAAGCAGTTTGGTGGCCTTGGGTTGCAACAATCCACTCTAACTGGTTTGGCACAGTCTACCAAGCTTTATTGGAGATGGTGTTTAGAAAAATATCATGTGTGGACAGGGATTATTTCTCACAAATATCTAAATGGGATATTGAAGGAGGAAGTTCCTCGATACCCGCTTGTGGGGAAAGGTTATGTGATTTGGGAAACTCTTAAAAAAGGTGCTAAGATAATCAAAGAGGGTTTGTTTTGGATATGAAATAAGGGATCAAAGGCTCTCTTTTGGTTTGAATCTTGGGATTGGTTTTCCCCTATCATGTACAGGAATCCTAATTTGCAGGATCTTTTTTAGCGCTTCTTGGAGGTGGGTTGGTCGCAGGTGGTGGATTTTAAGGATTCTTACCTCTATGGGCATGTGGAGGTGTCTAGATGGAAGGTACCTAGTGAGTGGCCTATGGTTGGCTTGGAAGAGGATTGTGCTAAGCTTCAAAATATTCTGGCAAGTAAATAATATATCTCTCTTAGGGACAGTGATATTTTGGCTTGGAGTTTGGATCCTAAGGGGGTCTTTACGGTTGATAGTGCATACAAGGAGTTGATTGCTCAAAAATATGGTGGGGTGGAAGTTCCATGTTGGAAAAATTCCTGGAATAAGTTCTCCTTGCCCAAGTGTAATTGTTTCATGTGGACCTTAGCTTATAATAGTTTTTTTACTTGGGATAATCTTCAGAAGCAAGGATTTTAGGGCCCATCTATTTGTGTTCTTTGTGGGTGCAAAGAGGAGGATTCATCTCACTTGTTCTTCCATTGTATTTTTCAATGCTTATCTAGCATTTTTTTGGGGTCTCTAGTAACATCCTTGTGTTCATGCCTCATCTTTGGTTGAGTTTTGGAGTAGTCTAGGGAGACTTCCAACACATGCTTCTTTCCTTCAGATTGTGTGGTGCTTTGGCCCTACTTTCATTCTTTGGAAAATATGGCTAGAAAGGAATCATATGATTTTTCATGGGGATAAGTTGATGATTCAATAGGTTTGGTAGAGAATTGTTGGTATGATTCAGGAGACTATGGAAGTTAAATGTGAAGTGGATTTTCCTGTAGAAAGGAGTGATGATGAGATTGTGAATAGATTGGGCTTGCGGGGTTTGGCCTTTGATTCCTTCTATGTTTGAAGGGGTAGGCAAGATAAAAAGAAGGTTCAAAGGGTTGGGAGGTGGTTTCCTCCTTTGGTGTATGTTTTGAAGATCAACACTGATGGTTCTTCTAGGGGTAATCTCGAGCCTGGTAGGATTGGTGGGGTTGGGAGAGATAACTCTAGATCCGTTATTTTCCTTTTTTCTATTCATAAAGGGTAGCAGACCAATAATATTATGGAGGGGCTGATGATTCTTTTGGCTATTGAGTGTGCATATGCTCTTTGTTAGTGTAGGATTATCTGAAATCAAATTCTTAGATCATTATTAATTTGTTGAAAGAGAAGAAGTTGGAGGGGGGTAATTGGCAACTTGCTTTAGTTATTCGACATATTTTGAAAATTTGTTCCATGTTGGAGGTGGTTTCCTTTACTCACACCCCTTGAGAATGGAATAGGGTTGTTGATTGTTTGGCCAAATGGGCTTTTGAGCATGTCGATGGCTGGATGATTGATGGATGGGAGAACTTATCCCTTGATTATCGCCAAGTGTTAGAGAAGATTATTTCATAGGACATGATTAGTTGATGTTGGTCGTTGGGTGGTTATGTTGTGGTTTTGGGTCTTAGTTGGGTGTTTGCTGGTTTGATAATCTTTCTTAACTTTGGGTTCCTTTGTGGACCTTTATTTCTTTGTATTGATGATTTCCTGGCATTAATAAATTTTTACCCTCTTTTAAAAAAAAAAACAAAGTGTCTCAAAAGTTGTCTACAAAGGCTTACATGTGTTTCACTCTTGGATAGATAGTCAAACTTTCACTCCTACCTCTTCATCTTCTCATCCCTATCTTTGTATTTTCTATTGTAATTTTGGCACAGTTTTTGTATGATAGTTGCATATTCATTTTTAGAAGTGTTACTTGGTTTTTCAAGCGATCTTGGATTCTCCAACGTAGTATCAAAGCCTCCTTACAAATCCCTTCCAAAATTGGCTTGATATTGTAAGGATTGTGATAGGTTTAATTTTTCATATAATGCATCTTAGGGAAAAACATAAACCATCATTGCACTTTGAAGGTCTGATAAATGAATTTTAATATATAACACATTTTTATGACAATTTTTTTTTGAAGAGGCCATCAATGTTGGTCTTAATTTTTTTTGTATAGTGTGTATGATTGTATGACCTTCATACCAAGGATACATCATGGTACTTCCTATAATTCCTCAATATATGTGCACCCTGCATTGGCTCTACATCATCCATATAATGATAATTTTTAAGTTTTGATTTTTTTGGGTAGGGTATAGCCTACACAAGTATGATGTCAGTTTATGTAGGTCTAAGGATTATTACTACCATCATCACCCATCTAGCGAAAATCCCTTTTGTTCTATCTGATGAATATTTCAAGGAATATTCCCCTTTGAAATACTTACATGCAATGATGGTGGTTTCACAACTTCTTAATGGAAAATTTCCTTTTAAGTAGTTTCATGGTGAGTTGATAGTGGGTTCAATATATTCAAATAAATGAGAACCTTATAATGGAATCTTAGAATATTATTTCACTAATATCAACCTACCTCACCTTTTTCTCCCCTAAACTAGACCCCTCACTAATGACCATTCTATTTTTTTGGCTCAACTTTAGGAGCCTCATTCTCTACCATATGGACATGATTTTCAATGTAATTTTTTTATTCAAGTATTTTCATGCTCTATCTAGTGGTGTGATCTATTTATAAACTTTATATATGAGTTATATAAATCACAAATTCTCAAAGGCCACCTTACACAATTTCCACTTTTAGAACTTTAGAGGGCTTGCCTAGGCACATATGAACTCCTTTTTGGGTCTCATTTTTTTAACTTGCCTAATTTTTTGAGTTATACATATGCTATAGTTATATTTGCTTGATTTTTTTTTTTTTAATAATTATTAGACTACAGGAATCGGGTAGCACGACCCCCTATAAACTGCAGTGTGCTTGGTAAACTTTTTAACATGACCGGCGGCGCTGGCGCGACACGCCCTCCAGTACACAGGGGTGGGGGAGACTAGACCTCATGGCCAACCTCTTGCAATAGGAAAGATTTAGCCAACCGAGTTAGGGCCCGAGCCCCTTCTTGATTTTATTTTAGATATATTTTAAAAAATTCTATTTTTAGAGTGTTTGTAAACATATGTCATCAGATCCACTTTGTAAAAATTATAAATTAAAAGAAAGTGCCACATCACTATAAATTGTTAGGGGGTCTCATTGATTGAATAATAAGGGTTTAATATTTAAATTTTTAGCATGCTTTGAGGTAGTAACATTATGATATAACTATAATTGTCATTTTTAGGATAATTTATAATAATTCCAAACAAGTATATTTTTGTAAACACACTCATATAAAGTACCAATATATTTTGTGTTCCTTAGGCGGGATTTTGCACATTTACTATATATCTTATGCACTTGCACTATATTATAAAGTTCCATGGGGGGTTGTGTAGTGTCTTTTTTTCCTTTACACCTTTGTCAAGTGAGCGTCCCTCCATGACAATAATAAATCCTAGTGATTCTCACCTCATGGGTGTTTTCCTTGGTTTTTGCACACCCTTTTTAGTTACATGTACATGATATTGAACCTAATATTTCTTCTATTTTCTCTTTTAAACATATGTGTCACACTTAAATTGATCTACCAATAAGTATCCCTTTTCAACATTAACTGGATGTCCTCACGTAGTTATGCTAATATTGCTTGGTTTCAGTGGAATAATGGAGCAACCTTCTACATTTTTAGTTGATCATAATTTGTGAGATTTTGGTGCTTATAAAGACCACCATACACATTTTAGTAGTTTACTATAAGTCACTCATGTAATATTTTTTCTCATTCATTTTTAGTACCATATATACATCTTCAACTTCACATATTGTTTTTCCTTTGTGCTATATGCATATTCATGTTTGAGTAGTGTACTTGATGTCACTCATATGGTATTTTGTATCTTTTATCTTGATCTACATTCATTGGTGATTTTTTGATTCCAAAAAATACCACGAGTTCATCTTTAGTAGAGTTTACAACTTATACATGCTTTATAAGTTTGTTATCTTCGTGTTCCTATCTCCACGGGGCATCTTTCAAGAGTTTCCTTCACTCTCTTTCTCTCTTTTAGAGAAGAATTATGTTCCTTCTGTGTTTTCTCTTTTTCTCTACTTGTGAGAGATCTTTATTTGTATATGATTACATCACCAAGTCATGTTGTTTGGACTCATATTTTAGTATTTACCTTTCTCTCTAAGTATCACTTAATATCACATTATCCATGGAAGTTTTATTAATTCATCACATATGTTCTTTTTTAAATTAGGGATTCAGTCACCAATTTTCCTTCTATATTAGCCACCCTTACCATACTTCTCCCTAGTTATCATATGTTGCATACTCCTAATATGGAGAATACTCATAAGGTGCTTGATCCTACTAATGTCCTACCTTTGGGCACTTATCCTTCACATGATTTTTTTGGTGTGAATAAGGTTATTCCCTAACCAATTCCTTTTTAGGGCCTATTCACACCTAGGTTGTTAAGTTTACTTAGAGCTCTTTTAGGGTACACAACATAGTTATCATTTTGTGTTTCATGTTTAATGATTAAGACACTTTTCATAATCCTATATTTTCCTATCTCTCATCTTGCCTTTAGATAAGAAAGGATTCATTTATACATTACACATTATGCTTATATCATTATTGGAAATATAGCATTCTTCATTGTATCCCTCATGTAAATAGAATATTATTTCGTGTTACAAAATATTGTTTCTCCTATGAGTTCTTGTGGTGACTTCAACACAATATTAGATATTTTATCTTAAAATCCCATTCTTAATGTTGGAGAGATTATGTCATCATTCTTTTGTGGGTGAATCATAGTCTAGATTTAATTCACAATTGAGTCTAGAAGGGATAAATCTATTAGGTTCAACTATAAATATGATACACTTTAGTTATATTCAAATTTGATCTTTTTTTGGATCACTACCTAGGTCGTACAACATCCATACTATATGTGTAGGCAATGTTAGAACCAAATCTTTAATTTATACAACATCAATATTTGTTAGAGGATAAATAAATTTTGTGTTAACTTTTATTTGTAGTTATTAAGTTTTAATTTTTAAAAAATTAAACAATATATGGCATGAGATTCATAGACCATCATACCCAATAGATCCTCATGTCATGCTTATTTGTAGAACTTATAGGCTTTCATGTCATGCGGTAGGTTATTTAGTCAAGGTTTTGTGCTAAGATTCAATTACTAGTGTCAAGCATCCAATGCTAGTGCCCACCCCCAAGTGCTAAGAATTAAGCACTTAAGGTAGTGTTAAGTGATGTTTCTAATGCCTCCATCAATATTTTCTAATATTGGATTTGTTGAACAACATAACCTCCACTCACAAACATCCATTCCACCAGCTGTAAGGGCTCTTCCAACCTAAAATAGTAGGGCTACACCTAATTTGGAACACTACCTATGGGTCACCACAATAGTGACCATATATCTCCTTTTTGCCCCAATAAGGAGCAAATTTTCAACAAGTCATAACTTTCTCCCATGAATACGCTTTTTTTCTTTAAATTGATATTGGAAAGTTGGTTTTGTATAATTAAAAATGATATAAATATATTTTCTACATAAATGCTTGATTTTTTTAGCTGTAAGGTACTTTTTTTTTGAGATATAACTTTTACGTTTGGAGTCAATTTAAAAATAATTACTCAAAAAATCACAAGGAATCTCATTGTAACCTCTATTTTCCCACTTAGAAAGTTTTTTTCCAAAAATTATCATGTGTTATAAACAATTGTTTTAAGATTGTTGATTGTTCAAATTGAAAAAATAATTAGTTTAATTTATTGGGGGGCTACAAATATTTTATACATTTTGTAGGGTGTGAGACATGATTTAAGTACCCTTTTTGTTTTTTCTCTCTTGTTGTTTTTGTACTAGTTATGATGGAACCTAAGATTGTTGAGCTCTCCACTCCACACAACTATCACACATGTAAATTAAAAGTGAGATACTATTGCAATCTAAGGGACTTTAGAAAATGTTAAATGATAAACCACTTGAATTCATGTGCAAAGATAAAAAGAATTTGGACAAAATTAAACACAAAATAATATGTGATTCTTATCTTTCAATCAAATACATCACTTCTTTATAGGATTTTCATATACTATTTTATAGGTAACTCCCTAAAAATCTCCTATAAATAATGAGTTGTTTTTAACAACTCAATACACACCACTATTATAATAACCTATTTAACAAACTATAACAAATAATTATTGCATGTATCATATGATGTAATATTCCTAACAAAAATCAACAATGAATGTAGATCAAGATAAATGAAAAAATATTGTATGAGTGACATCAAGTACACTACTCAAGGTCATGAATACACATATGACACAAAGGGAAAAAAAAATGTGAATTTGAAGATGCATATATGGTACTACAAATGAATGAGAAAAAAACACATTGCATGAGTGACTTACATTACACTGCTAAAATATATATGGTGGTCTTTAAAAGAACCAAAATATCACAAATTATGATCAACTAAAAATGTAGAAGGTTACTCCATTATTCCATCGAAACCAAGGAGCATTAGCATAACCATGTGAGGATACCGCCTTAGTGTTGAAAGGGAGACTTATTGGTAAATCAATTTGGAACATAAGTGTATAAGAGAACACATAAGAAACATTAGGTCTAGTATGATGTTAATGTAACTAAAAAGGGTGAAAAAACCAAGGAACACACCCATGAGATGAGAATCACTAGGATTTATTATTGTCATGGAGGGACACTCACTTGAAAAAGGTGTGAAGTAAAAAAAAGACACTACAAAACCCCCCATGACACTTTATAACATAGTGAAAGTACATAAGAGGTATAGTAGATGTGTGAAATCCCCCCTAAGGAACACAAAATATATTGGTGCTTTATATGAGTGTGTTTACAAAAAACACACTTGTTTGGAACTATTATAATTTTTTCTAAAAGGGACTATTACATTTTATGTTATGATGTTAATACCTCAAAAAATAATAAGAAATTAAATATTAAACCCCCATTATTCAATCAATCAGCCCCCCTAGCAATTTATAGTGATGCGAAACTTTATTTTAGTTAATTTACAATTTGTTCAAAGTGGATTTGATGACATATGTTTACGAACACTCAAAAAGAGGAATTTTTAAAATTATATCTAAAACAAAATCAAGAAAAAACTAACTATACCACTATGTAGAACTCAAAAATTAGGCAGGTTAAAAATGAGACCCAAAAAGGAGTCCATATGTGCCCAAACAAGCCCTCTAAAGTTCCAAAAATGGAAATTATGATAGGTGGCCTTTGAGAATTTTTTATTTATAAAATTAATATATCAAATTTATAAATAGATCACACCACTAGATAGTGCATAATTTTTTTTGAATAAAAATGCATTGAAAATCATGTCCATATGGTCAAAGATTGAGGCTCCTAAAGTTGAGCCAAAAAATTAGAATGACCATTGGTGAGGGGTCTAGTTTAGGGGGAGAAAAAAGGTGAGGTCATATTGAAATTAGCGAAAGAATATTCTAAGATTCTATTAGAATATTCTCATTTATTGGAATATATTGAAACCACTATCAACTCACCATGAAATTGCTTAAAAGGTTGAAATCTGCCACTAAAAAGATGTGAAACCACCATCATTACATGTAAGTGTTTCAAAGAGGAATATTCCTTGAAGTCTTCATCAAATAGAGTGAAGGAGATTGCCACTAGACAGGTGATTATGGCAGTTGCAAGCCTTAGACTTACATAGACTGACGTCACACTTATGTAGGCTATACCCTACAAAACTATTTAAGATAAAAATAAAAAAATGCTCACTATACGGATGATGTAGAGTCAATGCAGGGTGTACATAAATTGAGGAATTATAGGAAAAACCATGATGTAGTCTTGGTACGAAGGTCATACAGTCATAAAAACTATACAATTTTTTGTAAGACCCCCATTGATGACCTCTTCAAAATAATTTTTTTAAGTTTTAAAAATGTGTTATATACCAAATTTCAAATATCATACCTTTAGAGTGCAATGGTGGTGTCTATTTTTCTCCAAGATGCTTTATATGAAAAAAAACTATCACAACCCTTACGATATCAAGAAAATTTGGGAAGGGATTTATAAGGAGGATCTGATACTATGTTGGAGAATCCAAGAGTACTTGAAAAATCAAATAACACTTCTAAGCAACAAATAAATATGCAACTATCATACAAAATGTGTGTCAAAATTACAACAATTTTTTTCTTCATAAAAAGACAAGGATGAGGAGATGAGAAGGTACCTAGGAGTGAAACTTTGACTACGCATCCAAGAGTGAAACATATGTAAGAATCTATGGACAAGTGTTGGGACACTTAGCGAGTCTAAATGAGGTGAGGAAAAAATGAGATGTCTCTCTAAGTGAGCTTAAGAGTAGTGTAAATAAGACTAATGCAAACCAAGGTCAAGAAGTTTTGACAAACTACTGAACCAGACAACAAAATTAAACTTAAGAACACAATGATAAAGTATTCTCATTAACATGCAATAATTTTTTTACAAAAGGAGTAAAAGGATGATACAATGAACTTACAATTTAGTATTATGAAATTCCTTCATACACGCCTTAGCTCCAAGGCTTAAAATATTCAAACATTCAATTTAGACAACTCTATCATCCTTTCAATAAATTTATATAGTTCAACTCTCCAAAAAAAGATCTCAAAAATGAAGACAAATCCACTTAAACAGCATGCATGAAGGATTTGGAATGACCACCCCACGGTCTGGCATGTTATGACACATATTGGGTGCTTATTGGTGTGCTTGATCCACTTCCTAGGCCATTATAACCATTATTTTATTATTTTCTCACTCCTTTTTTCATTTTAGTAGAAAACTAGGGGTAAACAAGATATATATTGATGCATAGGAAAGTTCCACAATATCTAGAATAAGTGAAATTTCTGCAATTGCATAACTTCCTTAAGTTTTCTTGTATCTTCCCCAAATTTGAAATGTGACATCCCAGACACTCATAAAGTTGTGTAATATCTAGAACATGCAAAATATTGCAATTTCATAACTTCCTAAATTTTTCTTGGATCCTTTCCAAATTTAAAATGTAACATCTTGGACAGTAGGAAAGTTTTGTAATATCTAAAATTTGAAATGTGACATCCTAGACACTAGGAAAGAACTTCATAATATCCAAAACATGTTTTTTTGCAATCTAGATAGGGGTTAACACTCCGCAAATCCTTAACTTGCTCCATTTTGATAAGAACTTCACCAAAATTGAAAGGTGAGTACCTATTTAGCTTCTTAACAAGGTGAGTTCAACACTTGGTTGAGAATCCATGTAAATTCTTAGAATTTTGATAATCCACTCTTGCGTGAACAACAAGGAAGAAATCAAGAAAACATAAAACAGGGAAATATTTTTGGTTGATGTAGGATTGCTAGTGAACCTAGATTCTTTTGCATCAAACACACCAGGTGAGTGAAATGTTCCATGAGCTAGAAACTCAAGAATATTTTAGCAATTCTAGAACTAAAATTTCATACTTGATTAGCTCTACAACACTTAGTCAAGAAGCTCAATTTGTAGATTTGTTCTTGCAACGAACAAGGTATTCCATGTAATCCTTTATTTTGGTCTTACTAGCCACTCATGAATCAATCACTCCATCTACTTCTTCCATCTTCTTCTTAAGAAACTGGTCTATCAACCCTTGTGCATATTGCAAACTTGAGTGTGTATCCCCTTGTGAAATTGTCTCCCCTCGATGAAACTCATATAGATCAACAACATTGAAAATGGGAGATATTTCCATCCCTATTGGAAGCTCAATCTCATAGGAACTATATGAGAACTTTCTCACCATCTTGCATGGGCTTATTTTATTCTATTTTAAATTATTGTATGTTCCTTGTGGGAACCTCTCTTTTCTCAAATGTGCTAAAACCAAGTCACCCACATGAAATTATTGGTCTCTTTTATGTATATCAACATTTTTATTATAATTCATGGTACTCTTCTCTAATTTATCTCACCTCCTTATGCAACTCATGAAGGTATTTTGCAAAATCTTCAACTACAACACTCTTCTCATTCAAGTCTGCACTATCCCTTAACTCATCAATTCCTTTAGGGATATAACCATAGACTATTTAGAAAGGGCTCCTTAATACACTCATGGTTTCAATTGTTGTAAGTGAATTCTACTTGTGCCAAGACAAGGTCCCATTTCTATGGTTTTTCTCCCACCAAACATCTTATTAAGTTTCCAAACAAATTATTCATAAATTCTATCTGTTCATCACTTTGGGGATAATAGGCTAAGATAAAACCTAACTCAATTCCCATATTCTTCCATAATGTACACTAAAAATAGCCAAAAAATTTAGTATCCGTATTTGAGACAATTATTTTGGGCAGTCCATACATCCTAACTACCTCCTAAAAATAATGTAGTGATGCAGGAGCATCCAGTGGTGTAGGAGAAATCTTGCATCAGCCAAAAAAATGTTTTTCCTTATTTTCTTTAGTTGTTTTGAGTCCCATAATGGCACTTAAGGGGTGTAAGACAGTCAGAAGTCAGAAAAGGTGAAAAATGGTCACTTACTATTTTTAGTAAGTCAGCCTAAATGGGCTTATATCGACCTAAAATTTACCCCAAGGAGTGGAACTAATTTTTTTTTCCAGTCACGAAAGAATCATCTCAATACCCTATATGGTTTGGGAGATATTAAAGTTTTCGTCCCGAGAAATTTCTCCAATGTAGCTTCAAATTCAGATATGAAAACCTTAGAGGCCCCGAAACAACTTGAAAAGTGGATGAAATGATCTTCGATGATTTGGTGTTGTAGATCTCTTTGAAAAATTTGCAACGATATATTATAATAGAAAATCAGCACCCAAATCAAAAGTTATGGCCCTGCGAAGTTGCCCCACTAAAAAGTGAATTTCATTAAAAACTCTTCCTAGACAAGAAATCAATTGGCGAGAATTTTGGCGCCAAAACAAAAGGGAATTTACACTTTCTAGAACATTCTAGGGAAGCTATAGGGTAAAACAAAATGGGTTAAGTGGGGGTTGTAGAAGGTGGCTCCATTAGTGCAAATTGTGGCTTTGAATAATAGAATTTGTTTTCAGAGTTGATTTTGTTTTAATGAATCAAGCCCATGAGGCTATAACATTGTAAGTTTTGAATATGTAATTTCATTTTTAAAATTAATTGAAAGTGATTTATTTTTTATCTCACATCTTTTTTCTTAGTATCTATTGTTGTGATTGGTGTAGATTTCAGGTGGTGTGGCCCTCATCATGTAGCTATGTGAGATGCATCAATAGTCTTTCGACATGGTACAAAATGAACCAGCTTTGAAAACCTATCCACTACAAAAAAAAAGAGTCATTACTTCTCTATCTCTAAGTAAATCCCCCAAAAAAATTCATTCTTATGTGCTCTCATGGTCTCTCCAATATAGGCAATGGTCGATATATCCCTATATTTTATCTTGCTCCTTTGGCACGTTTCTAGACTCTACAACCTTGTATCAGCTTCTTCACATCTTCACTCATTCCAAGCTAGTAATATCCTTCACCCAATTGTTCCAATGTCTTATTTATTCCAAAATTTCCACTTAAACCTCCATTACTCCTCTTTTATCATATTCTCTCTTATTGAATCCTTAGGTATGTATATTTTTTTTCCTTTGAATAAAATTTCATCTTGTATGAAATACTCCAACCTTGGAGTCCTATCTTTTTCTACTTGAATTTTACTAGTTTTCCATGCTTCCTTGAAATCAAGTTCATGTGGATACAACTCCTTTATTGCATCAAAGCCAACAATACTAACCAAATTAACTCATTCATTAATAAAAATATTTTGCTAGGTACATAGCCATCCTATTTGACCTACCACTTCTATGTTTCAAGATAAAAGAATAAATTTTTAATAAATCTACCAATTTCATATGTCTCTAGTTCAACTTACCTTGGATGTTGATGTATTGCAAGGCATGATGTCCTGTGTATAGTACAAACTCCTTTAGTCACAAGTATAATTCCTACACTTCTTCAAGGTTTGCATTATACCATATAATTCTTGGTCATAAATGAGTACATCCTCTTTGCTTCATTTGGTTTCTCACTGAAATAAGAAATGGGTATACCTTTTTGACTTAACACTCCCCAAATTGTACTACCACTGGTATCACAGGTCACTTGAAACACTTTTCCAAATTATAGTAATGCCAATATTGGCTATTTTTTCACCTTTTTCTTTAACAACTGAAAGATCCTTTTTGTTGTATTTGTCCATTGAAACTCTTTCCTCACACCCTTCATTGTTTTTGTAATTGGTGCACATACACCATTGAAATTTATTATAAAATTCCCATAGAAGCTTTCCAAGCCATGAAAAATTATAGCCTCAAACATCCTCTTGAATGAAGGCCAATCTATTATTTCCCTAACCTTCTTTAGGTCCATCTTTAACCCTTATTTAGATACCACAAAACCTAGATATGCTAGTTCTCTCTACATAAAGCTACATTTCTTCAAGTTTACAATAAAATTTTCATCTTTTACTAAAAATTATGATATCATCTAAATGAACAATAACAAATTTTCCAAGGAAAGGGTTCATTACCTCACTAGCCAAATGACATCACTAGCCACTCATATAATCCATCCTTGGTCATGAATGTTTTCTTCCTTTCATCACCTTCTCTAATTCTAATCTAGTGATCCACTCTTCAAATGTCGGTGAAGTAATTTTATCTAGTCAAATAGTCCATCAAGTCATCCATTTGAGATAATGAAAACTTGTACTCAATGGTTATCTTGTTTAATGTATCCCTTAAATTAGTGTATATTAGCCATTCCATTTACTTCTTAGGTTCCATTACAACATTACAACACACATAATAAGAATCTTTCTAATCAATCTCTTCTATAGTAATTATTGTACTTATCTATTCACCTCTTCATTCTCTATGGTGTCATTATGTAAGTTGCCTTATTGGATAGGCTAGCTACTGATATCAAATCCATGCATTGACTATTGCTTCTTACTGGAAGAAATCCATTAGGAAAGTCCTTCATGAGAATTTCTATGAATTTATTCAAAATTTCTTGGAACTTTATAGGAATTTTTTTCCCTTTCCCTATTGTCCTAACCTTTTCAAGCTAAGGTAAAAAGGAAAAACATACCTTCTCCTTTCTTGTATCCTTTAGGAATTATTTTCTAGTCACTAGAAAATCTCTATTGGTTTTCTCAACATCCTCATCTTTATCCTTCAAGGGATTCAACACATATCCTTTTCCATCCTTCTTGATCTTATAAAATTTAGTCTTTCCATCATGAATGGATTTTCTATCATATTTTCAAGGTCTTCCTAAGAAAATGTGGGATACATCCATTAGCATTATATGAAATTTGACCAAGAATTATTCACTTACCAAAAACTAATATTATTTTTGTAACCAAGAAACCTTGTAGGGAGCTAGATGTTTCAGAATATTAAGCTTAGGCTTCTCCACCATTTATTTTGACACTTAACTGTCAGCGATGCAACTATCGATAATGACTGCAATATTTTCCTCTAGATTTTCATATGGTTCTAAACATATTTCTTCTTTGTTTTGTCTCTCCTTGTACCTACTTTGGTTTTAGAAGAACTCTCCTTATCATGAAGTATTCTCCATCCTCATGCTGTAAAGAGTGAAACCCTTTAATTCCAAATAATCTATAATTCCTTTAATAAATTCATTTAATTTCCATTCCATAAAATAGCGTAACACCATTCAATTAAAATTTGTTTAATCCAAAAGATTCCAAACATCGACTTAAAGTCTACAATAAGATTCATAATACTTCCAATTTATTTCATAAACGTGTCATCTTTCACGACATTTATAATACATAAACATTGTAAAAGATATTTACAATTCAAGACTTAGGCATTTTGTCGCCTTAAGTTCTACAATAATCATACATGAATAAAATATAATAGATATATGAAGAAATCTTCATTTGATCTTCAATCCAATTGCTTATCTTCAACATGAAGACAAGAACAAGGTTTAGGCGCTTTTTCCGCCCAACCTCAAAGCTTACGCTTCCCCGGAATTCCTTATTCATTCAAAGAATACCCGACCCTGCACGAATCACTTAGCAAAAAGAAGTCGACAAGCATGATGGAATCTGATGCGTGCCTAGTATAACTAGTAAATCCACAAGAATTTTCATTTTTCTAATTCATTTAAGAAACAAGCAAGTTTGATACTAGGATATGGTAGAGAGTTATTCATATTCCATCTATTTCAATGGTCCTTAAGTTACTTGGCCAAGTAAAATGTCATGCATGAAAAATAATAGTAGTTTTGGAAAAGAAAAACTACGCTCTCTAAAAACCCATATTCGACACCCGTTCTGGAAGGTAACTTTCCAAACACATGTCATGCACATTCAATTATCAAGCATGCATGGTTCCATAAAAAATTAAGATTATCTTTCTTAACCACATGAACTGTAATTTTATTTTCAAGCAAATAAGGTTCTAATGCAGTAATCTCACAGATTTAAATCGTAAATAACATTATGTTCATAATTAAAATAAAATAAAAGGTGTATCTCACGTATGTAACTAGGTACATATAAAACAAGAATAAAGGAGCACACATTCTTTCGGTTCATTTACTCATAAAATTTTATTACACTTCAATATAATCCTCCTCTAACTCGTTTCACTTCAAAGTAATTGTATTTTTAATTTTACTTTATTTCTTTTCTGTTTTTCATATTTCCCTAACATATTATCTTTTTAGAAACGTAAACGCCTCACATTTACTTCTGTTTCACAACAATTTAATCTCCATCCTAAAGAATTATCAAATTTCACTCAATTTTTCAAGCATATTTAAATACACAGAATTATTTTTAACTTATCATTTAAAATTTTATTTAAACCAAAAACATTCAACTATGTAATTCTGTAATAATTTCCCTATCTTTTCTATTCTTTTCTTCGAAATTTTTATCTCTCTATCAGTTTAGATTTTTTTGAAGCATTTCTAAATCTAAATAAAATATAAGTTTTTCTATAAGAATCTTATATTTTATTGGAATAGATCTAAAACATACTGTTTTCTGTGTGCATCTTTTCAATATACTAAATCAGAATTTTCTAAATAAAGAAATCTACTGTCACTTAATAGTTTTTTGGTCAAGTTGTTCTTTATCTCCATAAAAATATAGCTTGGTGTATAAACTTTCTTCTAAATTTGATAAAAACATTAATGTTTTCATTTGATAAATATATTAATAAAAGAAAATGGTTAAATTAAACATACTAAGATTGTGAATTTGGTAAATAATGTTTCCATTGAATCTACCTGTCAACTTCCTGTAGCTGTGTGTTTCCTAAATCTGGTAATGAATCTTTGTTTTTCTGTTACTTCATGTGCCTGTGCATGTATTTTGAACAGCTGAATATGCTCCCTATTCCTAGTCTCCTGTTGTTCTTTCTTGTCCGTCCCTCCTTTCTCTCTGTCTACTTTCCTCTTCTCCTTAGCTTTTCTTTCTGGTTAGAACTTTCTCCTTCTATCCTAGCCGCACCTTTCTCCCTAACTCCTAGATCTCTATGTTTTCATTCTTCTCTTCCTCTTTTCTGTCATGTCCTCCCTCCTTCCACTCATGCATGGGAGACAAGCAGAATGCAAATAAATCCAAAAACTGTTCTATGCCTAGCTCTCCTGGCTGCACCTTCCCTCTCCTTCTCCCACGCGCATGAGAATTCAATGCCTATGTTTCCTAAGACTCCTTGCTGGTTGCGTCCCTCTCTCTTCTACTGGCGCATGGGAAATAACTGCCAATTTTTCCTAAAACTCCTTTCTTCCTGCCACGCATGGGAGATAAAATAATTCCCCCACTCACCTTGTCCTCTGCTTAGATCTTCCTATACTGTCCAAAATGGATTTCCTTTTTTTTCCAATTCATGCGAATGGTCCAGTCATAAAGAAAATTCGATCCACACTATGTGCTTGATCTCCAGCAATTGGCCATAACTCCAGTTTCACTCCTATTTTCTTCCTCTATTTCATGCAAAATTTGATTGAGAAGTAATTTTTTTCAAATTGTTTACTACTGTTCTCAATTCAATCCATTTTAAAACGTATTGCATTTATTTCTTCTAATTTTCATTAAATAACTAAATTTAATATATAATTATTTAAACATATATATTTCTACTCTTATTTTAAATCTTCTTTTCCACATAATAACATAATATACTCAAATTGATTAAACTTTTCGTAAATAATCAATCTTTCCATTTCAAAACAAACATATTCATTTTCACATAAATTTGAGAAATCAGATAAACTTATTCAAATTTTCCAAATAATAATCATCACGAAAATAAATTATAATAACTAAGTGGTGTGTGAGATTCCATCATCCTTATTAAAGTCTAATGGCTAAACGACTCTACCTGATCAATGTACTTGCCTTCATTCTTGTTCACCTGTTCCTGCGTTCACTTGCACTCAAATTCTCATCAGCAATGACAATCCCCGAATTTCATAATAATGAATTCAAATCATTTCATTTGCATTTAAATTTTAATTTCAATTTCAATTTAAATAATCATCAATTTCAATAATCATCTAACATAAACATGTAAATCTCATGATTAATAATTGCAATTAAATAATTGATAAAATCAATATGTGACACAGGCTCTTCTCCACATTTGGTGAGGCCACACTTTCCACACTCTCCTCATCAACTTGTGCTATATGAACCCTTGTTTCCTTTATTATTCCACTTATATATTGCACTTGAGGACATTCAAATGCCCTCTGTCCAACCTGTCCATAATAGAAACATGTTCACTAAATCCTCTTCCTCTTCCTATTCCAAAATTTTCCTCTACCTCTAGAGTAATCAATCATTCCTCTACCTCCTTGGGTGTTGGTCTATGAAGTACTCACTTCTTTATTATCCTAATAACCACATCCAGGATTTGATTTTCCTCTTCCCCTAGAATAATTTTATTTTATGGAGATATTTTCCTCTAACTTCTATGTAAATTGATAAAATTCTTCTACAATGGTAATTCTTACCATGCTAATCTTATCTTGGATAGAGTAATGTAAACCATTTACATACTTGAAAACCTTATTAGCATCATCTTCAATGTGACCCACTCTAATGTTTAGTTTGTAAAACTCCTCCGTGTACTCTTGCACACTCTTCTCCTTCTACTTAAGGTTATACAACTTATTTAACATGGTGATTTGATAGACTTCTAGTAAGAAATTTGTCTTCAACTTAGTTACCATTATCTCCCAAGTTTTAATCTTCTCCTTTCCTTTTTTTCTCTCAACTTGCACATGATCCCACCATAAAGATGCATGTGCTTTTAGTCTTGTAACTGCAAGATTCACCCTCTTAGGGTCTTAAATGGATTCCAACTCAAAATATTTATCCATCTTTGAAATGGATTCTATCAAATCCTCTAAATTCATATTACCCCTATAGGTTGGTAGGTCTACATGAGGTTTATAGACAATTTTGGTCATTACACCCATAAACCTCCTTTGATTTCATCTTCTCTGACTTCTTCTTCACTATCAATCACATCCTCTATACATACTTCTCTACATTGTGTCCTCTCTATTGCATCCAGTCTAGCTATGATGCCTCTTAGCATCTCTATGAGTGTTGCATCCCTAACTCATGGAATAACTCTTCAACCTCTTCCTCTATGTGTCATGTTTTTAGGCCCTTGTAGTCCCTTGCTCAAAACTTCCACAATCTCAAGGAATTCAACTATATTTGATACCATTTAATGTAGACCAAGGTCTAGGGGTTTTGAAAAACTATTGAACTAGGCAACAAAATTAAACTTAAGAACACACTGAAGTATTCTCTTATTAACATGTAATAAAATTGTTACAAAAAGAGTAAAAGGATGATACAATGAAATTATAGTTTAGTATTCTGGCATACCATCATACATGTCTTGTCTCTCAAGCCTTACAATATTCAAACATTCAATTCAGGCAACTCTATCAACCTTTCAATATTTTTTGTAGTTCAATTCTCCAAAAAGACCTTTCAAAAATGAAGAGAAATCCACTTAAATAACATGCATGAAGGATTTGGCATGACTGCCCCATGTTTTGGCATGTTAGGATATGTGTTGATAACTTATTGGTGCACTTGATTCACTTCCCAATCCATTATAACTATCATTTTGATAGAAAATCGACAACACACATGATATATCTTGATGCGTAGAAACGTTTTGCAATATCTAGAATATGGAAATGTTCTGCAATTGCATATTTTCCTCAATTTTTATTGGATCTTCCCCAAATTTGAAATGTAACAGCCCAAGCAGTAGGAAAATTTTGCAATATCTAGAATAGGAGTTTTTTTGCAATTGCATAACTTCCTCAATTTTTCTCGTATCCTCCCCAAATTTGAAATGTGACATCCCAAATACTAGGAAATTTTTAGAATATCCAAAATAGATAAAAGTTTAAGAGTTGCATAACTTCCTCAATTTTTCTCGGGTCTTCCCAAAATTTGAAATGTGACATTCTAGACACTAGGAAGGTTTTACAATATTCTTAGGAGGCAAAAGTCTCACAATCTAGATAGGGGTTAAAACTCCACAACTCCTTAACTTGATATGTTTTGACCAAAAATTCACCACAATTGAAAGGTGAGTACCTAGTGCCCACTTGGCTTCTTAATAAGGCGTGTTCAATACTTGGTTGAGAATCCACATAAATTCTTAGAAGTTTGGTCATCGAATCTTGTAGGAAAAACAAGAAAGAAAACAAATATAAAGCAAGGAAATATTTTTGGTTGAAGTAGGATTGCAAGTGAATCCAAATGCTCCTACATCAAGGACCCTCCTAGATAGACTAAATGTTAAGTAGTTTGGTAATAACCCTCTTCACACTAATAGATAAGTGACACTTGTATATTTTGTGGAATTCTTGGTCATGATGAGGATGATTTTTTTAATAGGTTAGAGTAATTGGAGTAGGTCATGTGGTGGAAAAATACTTCTATCTCTAGGTCCTCTTCTATAGGAAATGGGAAAGATTTTTTTGTATGAGGTTTACATTCATCTATAGTTGATTTCGGTGCTTCAAATCACATGTACCATTCACATGATCCAATTGAATCTCTTTTTAATAGTTTTACTTCTCATGTTGTAGTGGGAAACTATTTTTAGATTCCAATTTCGGGGACAAGAACTATTTAGTTACAAGATAATTGAATTGAGGACGTTCTTATTTTGAGGATTTCTACTAATCGTTCCTCCACTTTCTAGATTTATAATTTTGAGGATGGGAATATAGTTGATTTTAATCCCCTTGATGTATTCATTTGATTGCTACAAGATCTTGATAAAAAAATTTCTTTTGGGAAAGTTGATTATGAGGCTCATTTTTACATTTTTGATGTATTCGAGTCTTCATTAAGATGATATTTTATAGCACATGACAATTCATTGAGAAATATTTGGTATGAATATTTTGTTCATTTGAATTATATGTATCTTTAACAATTGAGAAAATTAGATTTGGTGGTTGGTATTCTTAGGATTTTTCATATGTTTCACCATTTTCTAGCATATTTATGAGAGCCTTACCACATGGATATTAATGTTGTCCCATAAATTATGTTGAAAATAATGAGCATGAAATTACTAGACATGGTTGATGATTCTAGTTCATAAAGTAATGCTCTAATTATTTAATGATTTATTTTCCTTATTATATCTTCCTTATGTCTTATTTGTTCCTTCTTTATGTTTTCTTAGTGTGGCTGTCATTTATTTTATATTTTTATGATTATTATGCTAGTTTTATTTTTTTTCCATACCCCTTGTGTTTGATAGTTTCTATAAAATTTCTCATGTTGTGTGCTTTTATTATTATAGTTTATTTTGTTACTCTATGTGTCATTCTATGGTATTAATCCTTACAATGATTTCCTTTGTGTTTTGATTCATGTGTGTTGTGTGCATTTCTCTTATGACTTCCCAACTAGGGGGAATGTTCTATGATTATCTTCTTACCTCTAAACACATTAAATACATTTTCTAGACACTTTCTATGATTTCTCACATTATACTACTAGTTTATAGCGTGATTCAAAATTCATGTATGTTGTTCTTGTGTATTCCTTATTAGGGGGTATGCTCCATGATTATATTCTTATCTGTATAAATATTAGATGCATTACTTGTACACGATATAATTATTCACATTTTAGTAATTATTATATTATGATTTTATGTTCTTAGTTCTATGATCATTATATTTATTTTATGGTGTATTCCTACACGTTCACAATATGGTTCCATTTATTCCTATTACACTTCTCATGCTATAATTGAATCCATTATTATATTCTAAATTTCTATGGTTTGCATAATCTATGATCACACATTCTATGTAGGATATTAGTTTCTATCACATGCTTGGGGGGCCAATATGTTGGGGAAACCCTTAGTTACATTTTTCATTGATAAAAACTTCCCACATGGTTGCATATTATATCCTTACCCTCTCCTCACTATTTATTATATTACAATACATGCAACATCTGTGGGGGATACATAGTGTTAGTGATCATTTCACATGTTATATTTCAACATCATCTACTCTTTAATACCATGTGCTACCTCTAATTCATGATTACATAGGATGACTAGATTGGTCCCCTTAGATTCTATGCCACATGTTACATTTCTCATTCCTCTTGGATAAAGTGGTCCCCTTGGACCCTCTATAGCATGTTTATTTTTAATAGATTTATCATGCTCATGAATATTTTTTATTTTAATTTATGATTGTGATTATGATTAAATTTTCTAACATTATTTGCACATGCACCTTTATTATTTAGTGGGTACATAATTTAGTTTCCCCTCATTAACGAGTATTATTGTGTAAATAAAATGAGATACATGAGAGGGGTATATTGTTATGGATGATTTCACTAGATCCATTTTAAATTATAATTTATGTAGAGAGTTGAGGGGGTTCCACCCATTATTCTTGTATTTTCCAAGGTCATCAGTTTACTTTTAAATATTTTTTTGATGTATTTATTACTTTATCTTGCAAGATTCATGGAGATTCACTTGCATGCTAAGGTAGGGGAAGATTATAATAGTTAAAATTATATCTCTTGCATATTTACACGATTCATTTATGCTCACTTTGGGAGGTGGATTTTGATATGATAACCTTTGTTTCCTTTTCATATCATTTTGCACATTCTATTGATAGTTAAAGCCTTAAATTTATTAGATTTTGGTTGTCATTCTAACATTGAAAATAATACAACCTATATATTTGAAATTTAATCTTTTTGAATGCTACCACCATTGTAGGACAAGTGTAACACCCTGCCATGTAACCCTAGAGGACGACACAATTACAATGAAAGTGTAACAATTTTTTTTTCAAGTGCAATTAACAATTAGTAAAGTGAACTACACTTAACACATACATCCTCTAAGGTACATGACAATGCTTACATTTGAAACCAATAACATACAAAAGTAAACTAATCCATAGCATAGAAATTATACTCATGAAATAAAGAACATAAATCCAATAACATTAAACTCATTTCAAAAGATTACAAACTACATATTAAAACCATTCATAGATTGTATTCATTCAATATAGTAGTTACAAGGTTCATTTCTAAAATGAGGTAGATCATACAAACAATATCACAATTACAATGATACAAGGATTCTCCTCGAATAAAAATGAGGAGTAGTACATATAAATTAATATCCAAATGATCCAATAGAACACAAGAGATGGTACAAAGCAATTGGAACATGCAAGCCATCCAATTTGGAAGATCCTGACATCAAAAACATGAAGTAGAAAACCAACGGTGTAAGGTGCACGTTCCACCCAACCATGTGGTACTCGAAGGCCACCCCCCATGCTAGGAGATAGTAAAAGGGCTTCTTAGGTATAACCAACAATCTCAAGACACAGACAACCACAAGACTAAACTATACAAGTACAATACATGACATGAAGGTTACATTGCTTCCAGAGTAAAAGAAACAAGTACATCAACTGAACAATACAAACTGCTGGCATAGGAGGAGTGTCATCACAAAGTTGCATGGGTTATCTTGGCAGATCTTCCTAGGCCTTGACCCCCATCTTGGGTTATCCTGGTAGCCTCTCACGATCCCCGACCCCACATGCAAACCAATGCGGAATAAAATATATTTCAAAGGGACAAGATAATGACCTTGCCATTCTAGGCCTTCTCATCTCATCTCAAGTCTAAACGAGCCCTTGAGCCAATGAGTGAGGCACAATTAACAAGTTGTGTGTTTTAAGGCTACCCTTTCCCCTAATACTTTTATTTAATTTCCACTAAATTATCTAACTCTCACCCGAGTTTCCTTGGCACCACTTTGTGTGTCGACCCCCATTGAGAGCCACTCCCCTACTAACAACACAAGGATCTAATCCATAAACTAAGGGTAGACAAAGTGCACAAAAACAAATATTAAATCCCAACCATAAAGCAAGAGACAACACATCCCATTCGTAGTAATCGGGTGTTTAAACTGAATCATAACTAGGTGCACTACCCAAGGAAAAAAAAGGGCTGAACTAACTATCACAACAACCCCCACATAATATTACAACATCTGGAAGGCTTACACATTCACAACTAACAAATTTCCCAACTTATGTGGACAAAAGACATCATAATTAAATAAGCAATTCAGGCAAGTAATAAAACTATCATTATGATTTCCTTAATCTAATTTCCATACCAAGAAAAATATAATATATTGCTCAAAATAATCTAGCTTAATGCAGTTTCATTTATAGTCAATAAATAATTTAAATCTAATTATTTGATTCAATATCCCATTTACATCTATATAAAAACCAATTTCCCTTTTAAATCATTTCATTTAAAAAAAAAACATTTAATTCGTGCATTTACATGCACCTATTATAAAATTCATTTAAATATATATATTTGAATATATATAATTATATATGTATTTATATATAACTATATATATATATATATATAAATATATTATTTAAATATTTAAAAATTAAATTACAATTTTCCAAACAATATTATATATATATAAATATATATACATATATATATATATATAAATATATATACATATATATATATATAAATATATATACACACACATATATATATATGTATATAAATATATATACATAAATATATATATATAAATATATATACATAAATATATATTTACATATATATATTTATGCATATTATATTATATATATTTATGCATATATATATATTTAAAGCCAATAATAAAATCGAATTAGAAAGGGAAGACCAAAAATATTTGAAGTCACCCATACTACCTGGCTGTGTACACACAATTGACTCCCTTTAGGGGGGCGCAACTTGTGAGCGCTGCCTCCACAACGCCACCTCCCCTATGGGGAGACTATGGGGGCAGCCCCCAACCCCCAATAAAATTTAAAACTATAAATTCTTTAAAAATTTAAAACCTGTGAATTCAACATGCCTGAAATCACTGTACGATTTTCAATCCAGGTTTTACAAAATAACTTTTTAACAAATATATGTATATGTATATATTAATATATACATATATATATCAAAATGATTGCTCTAGATGAGCAAATTTTCATAAAATTTTTTTACAATAAAATATTTACAAATTTACCTGTGGTTTTTAATTCCACAAGCCAAATAAATCTAATTGAAAAAAAAAAAAAATCTTCTACAGGAAGATCTTTTCCAATACAATCAAAGGTTTTCTACAAATTTTAATAGGAAGATTGAAATCAATTCCTACACAGGTTTTCCAAATTTTCTATATAATCATTCTGGGAATTCTATTGTTTTAAAACAATTCATCTTTTCAAAAGAATATAAGAATTTAATTTGAGGCTCAAAAGCCTTCACGACAATCTTTCCAATTTTCAAAACATATTAAAGCTTTAAAACAATTAAAATTTTCTTCACTGTATAGGCAATCTTTTCCAATTTGAATTTAAATAAAAACAATAAAGAACCCGTTTTAGATGCTTGAAGAATTGAAGTTTGAAGTAGAGCCTCGCCTCAGATTCCAAAATTATCAAAGCCTCTTCCAAAATAATCCTCTTTTCCAAAAAGATAAAAATAAAACCAGAGCCAATATCCCAAGAACTTCTTCTAATTTTCAATAACCACCAAAATATCATTTTCATTCTGGTGAAATAGCCTTTTTCCCCTCTTTTAGTTAATGCAATGATTCTCTCCATGAATTATTTCCCAACACCAGTTTTCAATTTTCTAACTCATGTCACAATCCCAAAATATCTTTCCAACTAAAATCACAAGATATTTCCTCTTAGACATTTTATAAGATATTGGTTTATTTAATAATTTAAAATCAAATATTAATTTTAATTATCCATTCATTTAAATTCACAACTTTTTTTAATTAATTTAAATAATTAATTAAATAAAACTTTTAAATATAACAATTTTTTTTTTTTGCGAAAAGTGGTAAACCACTTATAGAATTATATTAATTATAAGTAGGTATTTACAAAACCTAGTTCGAGGGGCATACTAGCAGGAAGAACCGGTAAGAAACCTCCAGTTGTAGCCCGAGTTTAATTACAATTCATACAAAAAAACTGCAACCCCCAAGATGGTGGACTAATGCCACAAATTACATGATGTAAACAAAAAACCTTGAAGACTATGACTACATACCCCATATTACAAACAATAACCAAAAAAACTCGATGATTATGACAACATACCACATATTACATATTCGAACCCCACAAAAATTTGATAACACCTTTGGAAATTACACCTTATCCTTTACCCCCTATTGACTGAATTTTCATCTTGCCCTTCAAGTTGCTCGACCAATTGGGAACCCCTCTCCGAAAACCTTCTGTTACGGACAAAGTTTCAATTTTAGTTGGATAGAGCAGATGGTCGAGGAATAGTCGCCATTGAAGTTTTCCCATGCACATTAGCAACTCTATGGATTGGAGCCACTCGAGCAACTTGACCATGAGTTGACAGGCTTACCCTAAGCCACAGGTCCAGACGAACGCCATTCACTGAAGGTGGCAGAGTAAAAGCATGAAGGAAGGCCAAGGCATACAATTTCTCCTTAATTTCCAGTTCCAACATTGAATAGGTGTGTTGCTGATGTTTCCTTAATACCCTCATCAAAATGTTCTCATTATTAAAATGCAATGCCATCTTGATGGCATCATAGAATTCTTCATAACATTGCCACTTCTGCACTAATTCCCGTGGAAAAATCCCTTCGATGAAGCCATCCCCAACAAAAAAATTGTATTTTTGAACAACATAGGGGATTGCATTATCCAGAAGAAATTGGATTTTGACAAATTTCCTAGCCAAAACTTCCAATTCAACCAGAGACTAAATGAAATCAAGAGCATTCGACGGGAAGATGGAGATCACCTGTGAAGGGTATATGAGCTGACGCGCCTTTGGACTGGTAACCTCTAGACCCAAGATGATACAAATGTTGTTTTCAATTATCACATTTTCAATGATGAACATTGAACACAACATCAACATCCCACGTTAAGTATTCCTCCATTGACTGCTCACATGGTCTCACTGGTAGTGAAACTCTCAGGTTCCACAGAAGATACACCATGAGCATATGGTGGAATGCCAAAGTGACAACGTTTGAGGCTGAAACGTCTTACTAACACTCGCAACCTTACTAGTGGAGAAAATAATTATACCAGATACAACTTTGAATGCCTTTTTAAAGACACTTCAACCTGAGTGGAGGATGAGAGCATAATGAGGAGATATGCAAGTTCTAAATAATTAAAACCTCTGAGTACCTCCACACATCCAACTCGTGCTAGCTGGTTGTTCAAATTTAGGGCGGCTGATAACAGATTACTAAACAACATCTTGCCTGTACGCAAGGAATAACATCAATCTGACATATCCTTTAAAAGTACTGATGCAACAATGAAAACCATCATCACATTGATAAGTGCTAAGAGTGGCCTTAAATTACTGATGCGAGGCATCCTATGGGTGCTCCACTAAACCCTGAGGCTTAACAATTCATCATGACCTTGAAAGACACAAGCTACCTCATTAGGTGACAACACAACTTTGAAAAGACCTAGCCCAGTTTGTAAAGACTATCAATTTCCTCATTGGTGATGCCACACACCTGTATTTGCAGCACAAGATTTTACTCGAGGCCATGAGAATGATACTTGCTTTAGATTACACTAAAGTGTTATGCAAGCTGAAAATGAAACAACCGGGAAGTGAACTATTTATTAACATCTCCATGAATTAGATCCAATAAATGAGGGAACTCTGATAACTAATTTATGTTCTGCACATGTATCTCTCTATCCTCACAACCAAGATTTGCAAGGTAATCTGCTACTCGATTTCCCTCTCTGTAAGTGTGAGTGATTATAGAATCACTAAAGCCATCTAACAAAACCCCTACTTTCTCTAAAATATAACTTAAATTCCAATTCTGAACCCTTTTAGACCTACATGCATTTATAATAATCAAGGAGTCACCTTCAATGTGAATATTTGCAATGCCCAACTTAGATGCCAACTCTAAACCTAGTAACAATGCTTGTGCTTCTACACTATTATTTGTGCCATGGACTAAATGGATTGAAGAAGCCACCAAGACTGTGCCTGACTCATTTCTGATGCAGACTCCTGCCCCTGACTTTCCTGTAAATATAACAATTTTAATATCAAATTTAATCTAATTAATTTTAATCACTATATAAATTAAATTTAATCTAAATAATTAAATTACTTTACAAGATATATTAAATCTAATTTTAAACTAAATCAAATTTAAAGCTTCTAACAACATTAATCACGATTAAATAAATAATCAATTTAAAACATTATAAACATTATAAACATTAATTTCCCACATAGCATATCTTGCAAAATAATTAAACGACAAGGAAAATGGGGACAACATGACAACAAAGCATGACCAAAACAAGGTCTGACGACACACTGTGACTAGGGTTGTGGTTTGACAAGGAAATCTTGTTACTACCTCCCAATCAACTATTCTGTTGGGCAATGGACACACTCAAACCTGTGAATCCAAGTGGAGTCGATGTCCTGTACCTGCAATCCTGCAATCAAAACATATGTCGTACATGTACATAGATCATGAACAATCACACCATGAAGATAAAATCGTGGAATCACAGGGCGCTCGCAAGCGAGTGATGAAATCTCGTTCCCTTCACCAATATAGTGTCACATGAAAATTGATGAAACTAAAACATCAAATAACTATAGATGAACATATATCAATATCAAATCACATAATCAACTATGCTAACCAAAGAGCATGTCATAATCAATAATCATAAAAATAATGTACCATCACATCTCAATATGAAAACCATCATCGCTATAACATCAACGATCAAATAACAACATCATAGTATCATAGTCTATCAAAATAAATGTACTGCCTGAAAACATGAGAAAATCGGAGGGGTGCTACAACAAGATTCTCGAGCAATCATATCCTAGGCTAGAAATCATTTAAATACCCATTTTTGATATTTTTTTATTATTAGCCCCAAACCAACTACCTCTTTTCTTCCATCCTATGCCAATAAATGTGATTTTTTTGATTAAATGCATAATAATTTTTTATTTAAATGAATCCCTTATATTCATTTTATAAATCTTAATATTTGCAATCTCACATTAAAAGCATTCTAGGAACTAATTGAGAAAATTACATTTATTGAATGGATACTACTATAAATTTGTATGCTTGTGTGGTATGTCTTACAATACTTATCAATTTCATTAATATAATTCTTAAAATGTCTTGATATGGTTCCCTAGTCACTGACCTATCCATCTTAAAGAAAGTCTGAAACCACACCCACATAATTTTTAAGTATCAATGGAATTCTAAAGTATGTGTATTTTTGGACTCAACCTTCCAAAGAGGATAGTACACCTAGGTGGTCATGTCCAATTATCAAAGGAATTATATAGTGTGTATTTTTAGAATATACCTCCAAAGGAATTATATAGTGTGTATTTTCATAATATACCTCCCAAAGAGGATAATACCTCTAGGTGGTCATGTCTAAGATAAATGAAAATATCCCTATTGATTCAAGAGCCTCGATTTATGTTTCACTATGTTAGAAACCCTTGGGCTTGTCTATTGAAAGTATTTTATATTTCTAGAACCTATGTGTAATTTTGATTTAATTCATTATTTATCATAGAGCTAAGTTCCATTAGCTATTTCGTTGTTTTCTTGTTCTATTTTCTTGTTTCAATTATATTACTTCTATATTCCTCTTAGCTCATTAGCTATTTCATTTTTTTCTTGTTCTATTTTCTTGTTTCAATTATATTACTTCTATATTCCTCTTATCTCTCTTAATAGAATTGTGCTAGAGTATATTTATTTATCATTGGTTATTTATTTACTTTACAATAATTATTTCTATTAAATGATTTGAATTATGATTTGTTTGGAATTGTGCTATAATATTTTTATTTGTATTTCATGTTTTTGTGGTCACTAACCTTTTTGAAGGAGAGTTGGTTAGTACTATCACAACTTTGATTTTGTGTGTTTATTTTTTGATCAAAATCATATGGGTATGTGCTTAATATTTTCTTATCCAATCATAAAAAACAAGAAAGTTTAATAGTTAATTATTAAGCCAAAATTCTAATTAGAATAAAATTCAATATTATTCATAATTGTATTTCTTTATTCGTCTACGTTGTAGGATTTTTAAAATATTTAAACTTTTGTTATTCTCATCATAGTAATAGAATGAAATAATCATTCAAAAATGGATAAAAATTAGGTACTTCATTAATATTTTGGTTTGAACCTTTCAACTAAGCTCACAATTCATTTTTTTCCTTTTAGATTGATTGTATTTCTTAATGATTAAATGTCTATGTGTAATCTCATTTGACACCATAGGTGTATATTTTGCCTTGTGTGAGTTGTGTTACAAAATATAAGAAGTAATAATTTCATTTTCATCTCTGCTCTTTTCATAACTTTTCCCTTATCAAATGTTAGTTAACACATAAATCATGTGGTTAGGCTACTAATAAAAATTTCTATTTAATAGAGAAAACCATGCTTAACTTGAATTTTTGGGAAATAAAAAACATTTAAGGATGTTTTCCTTCAATAATACTAATTTTTTTAATTATTTCAAGATGTAGAAACTAGAGTTTCTCAATTATGCAATTGTATCTTGTAAACCTCTTAAGGATAATTATGTGTTTGGGAAGTATTCCAATTGTGTTAGGTTTATTGCATATGAGTTTGATTAGCCTTGTAGTTTGAAGTTTAGGATCACCATAAAATCCTAGTTTGTTGTACATTTAAACATGAATTTAGTTTTTTTAAATGTATTTGATAATCAAGTTGAGTTTATTGTTAGATTTTATAATACCTAAATACATACAAGTATATGGAAAATTAGGATATTACTATGTTGCAACATTCATCATTAAGACTCAAACATGTGATATGATGGGTTACTTTGGAAAATATGAGGTATATTAATGCTAGGATTGAAAGATGGTAAGTATTATACTATGAAAAACAGAGAAAGGTGTATTTTGGTATGATTTTTCACACTCTTTGTAAACTAATAACTTAAGATCCCTTTAAAGATTGACTAAAATGTCTTTTTTTAAAAACACAAATATTAGTATGTTTATTTTTTATCAAATATATTTCTATCAATTTGTGTTTTCTAAAATATATCCCGTTGTAATATATCAATGTGATAGTTATATCATTTAATAAAAAATGGTGAGGTTTATGGGGGCCCATCCAATTATTTTTAATTATTTACAAGACTAAATGTAGAAACAATAGCTTTATTTTTCTATTCTTAATTATGTGTTAATCCCTCAAACACCCTAGAGGGATGACGAGGCTTCTGGTACCCATAAGAGTTGGTAAAGAATAATTTAATGCCATGCAATATTTGGCTATGAAGGTATCCACCTAGATCAAGTAAATTTAATGAATGTACGAGAAAAACCCAAAATGAGAGAATAATTCTATTTTATCAAAGGATGCAAAAATACAATGAATGTGATTCCATTAAGAAACCCCTATATATAGGAAAGTGTGAGACATAAGATAATATTATGACATGTTTCTAATATTATGACTTGAGACATAAAAGTTAAATTCCCTAATTAAAATTAAGTGACAAGCGTGAAAATGGCCTAAAAAGGAAACCAATTAGGTACAATATTTTATTCAAATCAACACCCCCCTTAAGTGCAACTTAGGGAGAATGGGAAAATTGGAATGGGTTTAAACAATAAAAATTGATAAGGTGACCATACACAAAATTATCTCTCACAAATATAGAAAAGATAAATACCTTAAGAAAAAATCCCTCTTGAAAAGAAATAAAATACAAGATGCCCTCTGAAATATTAGAAGGATAAAATCCATTTGAGAAAAGAGTCTCCCCCAAGGGAAAGAATAAGATAGAAAATGTATCCCTCATAATGTGTAATCTCCTACATTGATGGTGAAATCTTGATAATGAATGTTGAAAAGTATCCAAGAACATTGAACGACATTTATCCCTTGACGAAAGTCAAGGATATATGCAAGACATATTCTCATTCTTGAAATGAATATGAGGGAAGAAGACACAAAATATATGATGTATCTAGCTCTAGTATCCCCATTTCAATGAAAAAGTGTGTCATAATAAAATCAAGAGTCCCAAGCCTAATTGAAGAGCATGGCAATTTATAACCTAGTGGAAACAAATGTAGAAAAATATTCAAAGACAAAGATTATGCCTCCTCCAAATGTTGCTCAAGGATCTCCGAGTTGATACCAAACTAATAAATATTGATAAGATGAATTGATTACAATGTAAGATTAAGGCATGATAGTTATGGATGTATGGTTCTCACCATGGGTAAGACAACTAGACTAATGAGATTCTAATACATCTATGGAAGATCTCAACATTAATGATGATTGAGATGGATATGTGGACTAATGGTTATCCATAAAATATGTCACTATAAAATAAAATGTAGGTGATGAAGGAAGAAGAGGGTTAAAATATACCATCATGATATTCAAAGAATATGATATAAATATTTAAGAGCTAATGTTAAAGAAGAAATGAATGTCCTCAATAGTGTCTTCCAAATACACAAGAAGGAACTCATAATTTTAAATTTCTATTAATTACTCATCCCAAGTAGTTGTATCTATAATATGATGATCCTATTACACTAAATTACTATAATCCTCATCCAAAACAATAATGAAATATAAATATGGAATAAGATATGTAAGATATGGAAAGACAACATATGTCTCTAGAACCTCAATAAATTAAAGAAAGCCAAGATTCAAATGACCATATTGTATTTCCTAAAGAGTTTCTACACTAGATGTTATAGTTTAAGCATCATCTAAAGGAAGATCAAGAGAAAAATGTAAGAAGGTGCACATTCAATATTGATGATTTATCTCCTTAATTGCAACAATATTTATCTATGTAAATCCCAAATAATCACATAATCTAGTGTAAATTATAATACTCTTCCCTACCCCACTATGTGTGATCTACTAGATATAAAGGATATTAGTTGATAATGAGTGCATAAATGATATTATTGAATGATCCATTGTCCATGTCAATGGACCCATTCCCACAAACATACATATATGTGTTGTTATTCATCAAGAAGTGTGGCTTAGAATAAGTCTCAAATGAAGAGAAAATTTTATATGATAAAGCCATATGATGTGAAGCTCCTAAACGAGTAAGTGCACTAATATGTTCACAAAAAGGGGATCAACAATGGTCACTTTTTCTTCTTCTGAAATCAGCTAAACCTAAACTTGGAGGAGTAATTTGAGATTCATGCACTCAAAATTTGAAGATACCAAAAGAACAAAAATTGTAGTACTCTAAATATAGTTTATAAACTACTATTTTAAAAAAAAAATAGATAAGATTAAGAGGATCAAATGCTTCACACACACAAAAATGTTCCTATTTTTTTCTAGAAAAACATAACATAGTGTATGGTGTGTGCCCCTCAAGTTTTTTAGTTGCATTTAGTATTTTTAAAAACCCATTGAGAGAAATATAGTTAAGAGTGAGTATTAAAAGTTGTATAATTTTTTATAATTTTTTATTGAGTGTTTTTTTTATGATTTCCTAGCATGCACATCACATAACTTGCACCAAAATAATTGAAAATGCATTTTTTTCAATGTGTAAAGAGCAAAGTGTAAAACAATATTATATTTTTTTTTTCAAATTTGGACAAGTAGGTCAAAATTTATTAAAAAAATTCAATACATATGTATGTGATAACTATGGAAAAATTAGTGAAAGAAATTAAAAATAAATATGTTAATGTACTTCAAATCTAAAAAATTATAGGGCTAGAAAGCTTAGAAAAAGTTTGAAATTATGGTGGTAATTTCACTAAGATTCAATTTATAATACATATAAACCTAATGATGAGAAAGTTGAGAAATGAGAACGATGGAAAAAATCACATCAAAATGAGGCAAATGAACCATCCAAGCCTAAGTCTTGTCATCCAAGCTTAAGTACAAACCAAAATGTGTACATGTTTAGTACAAGCCAAAAAATGTACATGTTTTGTGCAAGCCAAAGCACATTCGTGCTTTGTGTAATCCAAAACATTCTTTTGTTTTGGTAGGTACTCAAAAAGCATCATGTTTTTGAACCCGACTTTCCAGCTCTTTCTCCCTCCACCTCTATCTCTAACTCTCTCTACATCTTTCTCTATCAATATTCCTCTCTTTGTGCCTCCATCCATCCCCCCAAAATCTCTTTATTTGTCTCTCCCTTTGAATCTATGCATATCTCCCTACCTTTACCTCCCTCCCTCCTCCCCTTTATATTATTTTTTCTCAAATCTCCCTCTATCTCCCTCTCTAGCTCTCCATATTTCCCTCCTTCCTTTTCTACTCATTTTCTCCCATGTATCTCTTTGTCTCTTTCTACTTAACTCTCCCTATCTCTAATTCTTCTTTCCCCCTATCTACATCTCTCCTTTCCTCTCCCTAACTATCTCTACCTCTTTATCTCTCTCAATATGTCTCTATCTAGGTTATAATTCACTCATGTTTCTAGGAAGAAAATGTCTCCCCCATCGTCAAAAAGTCATCTTCATAGGAGAAAGTGTGTTATAATGTGCTCATGTTCCTATGAAGATAAAAATACTCTCTCTATCTCTCTCCATATTTATTTCCCTCCCTCTATTTTTCTCTCCCTCCCTCTCTCTCAAGTTCCATTTGTCTCTCTCTAATGTGCTCACATTTCTATGAAGAATTTATGGTTGAGGTTTTTAGGGTTGATGGTTGAGAGTAAATTGTTTAGGGTTGATGGTATAGGTTTAAGTGTTAATTATTAATGTGAATAATTAGGGTTTAGTGTATAGGGTTCAAGGTGCATCTCCTAGTGTTTACGGTTTATGGTGTAGGATTTATGGTTGATGATGGAGGGTTGAGTGTCCACCTACCTCTTTATATATCATCTCATATATCCCCCTCTCTACTCTCCTCTCCATATTTATTATTCTCTATCTTACTTCTCTCTCCCCTAGATATGCCTCTCTCTCTATTATCTACCTCTCTCTCTATCTCAACTTTCTATCTATCTCCTCTTCCTACCTCTCCTCTCATCCATCCTTATCACCTCTCCCTCCCTCCCTATGTAGATATATCTTCTCTCTATCTCAAATCTCTCTCTATTTCTTTAAATATTTTCTCTTTATCTCACCTCTCTCTATCTCTCTCTCCCATGTCTCTCTCTCCTCTCTCCATTTAATATCTAAATTATTCATTATTTAGGGTGTAGGTCCTATGGTTTATGGTTAAGTTTGATGGTTTATGATGGAGACTTGAGATTTGAGGGTTTCAGGATTAAATTTAATTATGTAGGTTTCAGTGTTAAATTATTAATGTTGGGTTTTAGGTTTTAACATATAGGGTATACGGTTTATGTATTAGGGTTTATTTCGTAGGGTGTAGGGTTTATAATTGATGATATAGGGTATAGGGTTTGGGGTTGAGAGTATAATATTGAGTGATAAGGTTTAGGTTTGAGGGTTGAAAGTATAAGGTTTAGGGTAGAGTATATATTCTTTACGACCTAGGACTGAGTGTAGGTTTTAGATTTGAGGGTATATGAAGTAAGGTATATGGATGAGGGTATAGTGTTTAGGATTGAGTGTCTAGGGTTGAGGGTTCATCCTATAGGATTTAGTGCCTAGGGTTGAGAGATATGGTTTAGGGTTGAAGTTATATGATATAAGGTTTAGGGTTGAGTGTATATGATTGAGGGTTTATTATATAGGCCTTAGGACCTAAGGTTGAGGGATAGGGTTTAGGGTCAAGAGGGTATATGATGTAGGTTTAAGGGTTGAGGGTTTATCCTTTAGGCTTTAGGCTTTAGGGACTATGGTTGAGGGATAGGGTTTAGGGTTGAGGGTATAGTGCATAAGGTTTAGGTTTGTTGGTATAGGGTATAGGGTATAGGGTATAGGGTTGAGTGTATAGGGTATATGATTGAGTATATGGTTAAGGGTTTAACCTATTAGCTTTAGTTCTTAGGTTTGAAGGATAAAGTTTAGGGTTGAGGGCATAGGGTATAGGGTACGGGGTATATAGCTTGGGGTTATGGGTATATAATTTAGGGTTAATTCTCACATCTCCCCCTCTCTACTCTCATCCCCATATCTATTATTATTTATCACTTCTCTTTCCCCATTAGATCTACCTCTCTCTCTCTCTCTAACATCTACCTCTCTCTATCTATCTCCCTTTCCTACCTCTCTCCTCATCCCTCCTTATCTACCTCTCCCTTCCTCTCTATGTAGATCTCTCTTCTCTCTCTCACATCTCCCTCTTTATTTTCCTATCTTCTCTTTATCTAACCTCTCTCTACTCTCCCCCATGTCTCCCTCTCCTCTCTCCCTTTAATATATCTAAATTATTCATTATTCAGGGTGTTGGGCCTATGATTTACAAGTTTAGGGATTAAATTTAATTATGTAGGTTTTAGTTTTAAATTATTAATGTTGGGTTTTAGGGTTTAATGTATAGAGTATAAGGTTTATTTATCAAGGTTTATGTCATAGGGAGTATGGTTTACAATTGACTATATGGGGTATAGGGCTTAGGGTTGAGAGTATAAGATTGAGTGATAAGGTATAGGTTTGAGGGTGTAGGAACCTTGAGGTTTGAAGGTATAAGGATTAGGGTAGAGTGTATAGGATTTACAATTTAGGGTTGAGTGTAGGGTTTAGGGTTTAGGGTATATGATATAGGGTATAGGGTTGAGGGTATAACATTTAGGATTGAGTGTATGGGATATTGAGGGTTCATCCTATAGGCTTTAGGGCCTAGGGTTGATAGATATGGTTTAGGTTTGAGGTTATATGATACAGGGTCTAAGGTTGAGCGTAAATGGTTGAGGGTTTATTATATAGGCCTTAGGGCCCAATGTTGAAAGATAAGGTTTAGGGTCAAGAGGGTATATGGTATAGGGTTGAGGGTTGAGGGTTTAGCCTATAGGATTTAGAGCCCAGGGTTGAAGGATATGGTTTAGGGTTAAGGGTATATGGTATAAAGTTTAGGGTATAGGGTATAGGGTTGAGGGTATAGGGTATAGGGTTGAGTATATGGTTAAGGGTTTAACCTATTGGATTTAGTTCTGAGGGTTGAGGGATAAGGTTTAGGGTTGATAGTATATGATATAAGGTATAGGGTATAGGGTATAGGGTATAAGGTTTCGGGTTATGGGTATAGAGGTTAGGGTTAAGTCTCACATCTCCCCCTCTCTACTCTCCTCCCAATCTTTATTATTCTCTATCTCAATTCTCACTCTCTCCCCTAGATATAGATCTCTCTATTTAACCTCTCTCTCTCTATCTCAGCTTTATATCTATCTCCCTTTCCTACCTCTCCCTCCCTCCCTATGTAGATCTATCTTCTCTCAACCTCACATCTCTCTTTTCTCTACCTCTCTTCTCTCTATCTCTCTCCAATGTATCTTTCTCTCCTCTCTCCATTTAATATCTCTAAATTATTTATTATTTAGGGTGTAGGGCCTATGGTTTATGGGTTTAAGGTTGATGATTTTTTTGGAAGCTTTACAACATAAGCATGAAGTATGGATGATTGTGCTAGTTGTTCCTATGTTGTCATCGATGTCAACATGGTAATAAATACATGGTGATAACTGTATGAGAAGTTTACTTGGTTTACCACAAGTTGTTCTCTATTGGTAATAATCCTTTGTGGTAGATCAGTATGTTGGTATTTGAGTCTGGAACTCATCACAATATCTGATATGACTTTGGTTTCCTAACCATGTTTTATTGGCTCATTCAGATAGCTATATCTTGGATCTTGAGATATTTTTCTATGTATAGAAAGTTATCTTTGACAAAGTTCAACTCTGTATTCTACTATTGTTCTGTGTGAAGGTATACTGTGTGGGAGACTCCACATTCTACTAAGGTGAAAATTCATATACTATGGTTTTTATGATAGTCTCTTTACTAGTAGTATGATGGGAAACTAATGTTCTTTAGATCTAGAAGGTGTTTGCTTTGAGAAATTTTTATTGGTTTAGAGAATTGTGGTTTAGTCTTGGCCAACTCAGTGAATGCAATATATTATGAAGACTAATAGCCAACTTGGTGTAATGCACTACTTGGATGAAATGATTAAATATTATATGGTTTTGACCTAACTGATGAGATATACGTGTATAAATACAATATAGATGCAAGAGGAAAGTGTGGAATGAAAAAGAGAAAGAGAAAAAGAGGGAGAGGGTGTGCTAGTGGAAAAGGGAAAAGGTAAAGATATGAAATTGTTGAGTAATGTGGTACTTTGTATTCTGAGCTTCAACAAAACTGAACTCTACACATTGAAGGTGTATTCCATCAGTTCATAATTTTGGCAGTGAGCCATCATTATTATATCTTGGCTGTGAGCCATCTTTCATACTCAGGCTATGATCCTTTTAAGGACAGTGAGTCCTGGCAGTGAGCCCCATAATATTTTATATCCGGATATAATATATTGTGAGTTAACCCTCACCGTGGTTTTTCCCTCATTAGGTTTTCCACATAAAAATCCTGGTGTTCATGTGTATGATTTGTCTTGTTTCTAGGTTCTCTCTTGCTGATTCAATCCATATTGTGATAATGGTTAAGTGGATTTTATTATCAGTTTGTGGAATACTGATTCACCCCCCCTCTCAGTATTCTGGATGTTCAACAATTGGTATCAGAACTTGGTTCCTTGGAAGGAGCCTAATAGCTTGAGGAAGGTCTTGAAATTTGAACATGAGAAATTTTTCCCTCTGGAAATTGTCTCTGTCGAATTTTTAGAGGAAACGAAAAAATTGAATGAGAAGTTGATAAAAGAAAATGAGCACATTGAAAAGCTACAAAGTACAAGTTTGGTTGCATGTGATTTGTTGAGCGAAGGAGAATAAATCATCACTAGCTTACTAGAACAATTGGATGAGAAGAGAAGAATTGAAGAATGTCAAAAAATTGAAATTCAAAAGAAGATAGATGAATGCACAAAGGTGGAATTAGAAGCAGAAATCCTGAGATCTAATCTAGAAATGGGTGCAGAGTTTTGAAGAAAAAATTAAGATAAGCTTGGCGATGCTTGATAATTTGATTACCTCTCAAAGACCAAAAATGGATAAGAGGGGTTTAGGGTTTGAAAAAGGTTAGAGTTCAAAGGCGAAGTAATTCACTATTAAGAAGATGTAGTACAAAGGTAGACAAGTCAAGGAGCAAAGAAGTGATTCCAAAAAACTCTTGTCAAATGACATGATGCAAAAAGGCATTTATACTTCAATGGTGTTTGTCATTTCTATAAGAGATTTGATCATAAGACAAAGGACTCCAAAAGTAATGTGAATGATTCTAAAGGCAAAAAGAATGGATATAAAGATAGTCTGCTGCATAAAAATAAAAAGGGAAATGAGAGTGTTACTTGCCTCCTGATAATAATAGTGGATGAAAGAAGAACATCTATCTGACGAAGAATAATGATCAAACCTTTGATCTGAAAAAGGAAATAAAATAAATGGAAAGGATTTAGAGAAATGAATTATTGGTCTTATCTGTGCTAACCTCCGGTACAAATACTCCTGTCAATCTCTAAATAAAAGCAACGACTATGGGGGAGAAATCATCAAAAAATATAATAAACCCTTGTATTGGTACATGTGACAAATCTTGGCAGAAGTATATTTAATGTGGTAACAAGATTAAGGTATTTATCAGTCGCATGTGTGAAATGAGGTCTGCATAATTTGGAAGAATGGAGGCGTACATAGTTTTCGAGGAAATCTACCTGCAAGTTGTAATATTTACTATAAAATCATTCATAATGAAAGGAATAAGTTCAGATGAAATTAAAGGTCTATTTATTTTTGGAAAATCGTGCAAAGGAAGTTTAGAAGGGAATTCATACTTTTAGAATTTGATGAATGTATTAGATGAATTCAAAGTGAGATCTAAAAGCAAGATATCTATAAATTTATTGTTGAAATTTTGAAAGGTACTCATGTTTGCACAATCTTTTACTTTTATTAATGGATACTTAAAAGATTGTGAATTGTGCGGATAAAGCTAGGTTGAAGAGATATTTGAGGAATGTGTTAGAAGAGATTGTTGGTGCATTCTCTTGTATTCCTTTGAGAGTGTTTCTGACAAAAGATATCTATGCATTTGTTTATAGTAAGATTGAATAAATATCATCAATTCAGTTAAATATGTTTTGGGAAAATGAATTGAAAGAGAATCATGATGCCTACAAAGTATTAGTTAAGAAGAAGTTTGGATGTTTGGAGAAAAGTGCCTTGGTTTGAATTTGAGAAGAAGTATATTCAGATGGTATTGAGTAGAATTCATGATGAATCTTTGTGGATTGATGAAGCACATCTGATTTCCAGATAAGCTATTAGAGATGTAACTGGTTTGTGTTCCTCTAGACCCATTCCTAAACTGCAGATTATGAATGAGAAATAAATGATTGAGGTTATAGGTGTGAGTTCTAAAGGAAAAGAAATTGGGGTGATTCCACAATAGTGGTTCACATTTTTTTGCCAAACTGGACACTAAAATAATTTTTTCAAACTAAATCTTCACTTTCGGGTACCTATAGCGGCTAAACTGTGAGGAATTTGAAGATGATGAAAACTAGTGATTTGTGACATTTTTTCTGTAGATTCTAAATATATTTTTTCAAAAAATTTAGAATCAGATTGCACTTCTTTTTCCATCTCCTTTGAAAACTAGTTTTTTTCAGCAAACAACATTTTTAAGGAGTGACGCTCATCGTATACAACATAACTTATTCTCCATGAAGGATAGAATTCTAATTCTTTCAAATTTAGATTTTTAACTCCGATATCTAGTGCTTCCAATTGGTATCATTATTTTTTATTGAAATTTTTTTCCTTAATCAAGTTTCGAAGTCAAACCAATTACAATTCAGACATAGGCGGACCTCATACAACGTAACTTTTTTTGTATGTATCAAAATTCATTTTTTTTGTGTTAGATCAAGGACTTCAATATTTGGTGCACTCATATTTTTTAATAATCTACTAATTTTCCACATGTGCAGAACAAAGAGCTTGATTTTCGGTGAAATTTTGGTGAAAAACCTATGTTTAATAAAACTAAAAAAAAAACATAATAAAACCAAAACATACTATAATTATATTCATTGGATAGCTCGTTCTGAGGACTACCATCATCCAGTTGGGTTTGTGAATTATCCTCAATTTTCATCCTCAACCCGAGATTTGAAGCACAAAATTCCAAAATTTTTTGGTGCCTAATGGGGAGGAGGAGGGAAAAGGGGGGTTCAAGCGAACCCCTAGGGGTTCAAGTGAACCCCCAGGGGTTTGCTCGAACCAGGGTTCATTCAAACCCCCTTTCAAAATATTTTTTTCTTTGTGTTTTTGGCGGGAATGGTGGGACCTTGTATTTAAATAGTTCGCTTGAACAAGGGTTCATTCAAACCCTTTTTTGGTTCGCTCAAACTTATGGGTTCATTTGAACCAAAAACTATTTTTTTTTGCATGGGGTCATTTTTTGCAAGTTTTACTTCCTCATTCGAATTCTAAACCACTTTTGTGGGTTTACCCATTGGATTGAGATCGATTGTTGATCTAGTAACAAGGTATGATGCTATGGTCATTGGTCATAAAGTTTGTATCCCTAACAATAACTCTATAGTTTCTACTGCTGCGGTGAAAATTGTTGTTGATATGGTAATAAGAGGTATGGAATTTGACTTGAGTGAACTACTTTGTATACATCTTTTGAAGAATTTAAAGTAAATTAAGAAGATTAAGAAGATCAAGAATAATACTTTTCTATATGGCAATCTAATTGTTTGTCTACTATTTTACTTTTTGAAAGAGTTGTTGATAATAGGAAGGTTGGAATGGTCAAATTCAGAGCCTATTTTTTTATCAATTCAGGAATTTCATGATAAATCTTGGTAGTTTGGATGCACAAGAATCTTCCCTTGCTGCATTCTTTGGAACATTTTAGATGAGGATGAATAAAAGGTCTAGAATTCCAGTAAGTGTTGTGGAAAGATACCCCGAAAGCGTAAATTTTCTTGTGTCTATAGATTTATGTCACATGGAAGCAGTTGAATCAAGGTTAGTTTGGATATCTGAATTGAATTATGAAGTGTCAAAGGTCAAAATTGATATATATGTTGGAAATCCCTAAGCATCTCAATGAAGAAAGTACCTTCGGTAGCATGACTAGAACATGGAAGAAGAGGAAGAGTGTAGTAAAGATGGAAAGTGTAGAAGAAAGTAAGCTTGAACATAAGCATGAAATAGTGAATATTCAGACTGCTCTAGAAGATTTGCAGAAGGTTATTCCCGATGCTAATTTTGATTCATCTCTTTCTGTTGTGGAGAATCTTCGTGGCATGATTAAGTCTTTTAAAGTCTACATCTCCAGACTTGAAATGTCTACTAGAATTAGATCTGATGAAGAAAAATTGAATGATATCAAAGGAAAATGTGTGAATGCACACGATCGAGTAATGAAGGAATTGAAGAGTTTACAAGGTTGTGAAAAAGAGGCACACAAACTACTTTCCTTTTGTCTAGATTGGTCTGGCAATACATTGAATATGAGAAATGAGATAAGGATGAGTGAGTCTTGACTGAGCACTCAGGTAGATACATACAAATTAACAAAAGATAGAGATAATCAGAGGTGGTCCTACATTGTGCAGCTTCAAGAATTTTTTTTCTCTCTGCAAGATCGAAAAACATATGTTATCAAGAAGTTTGTGGCACTCAAAGACATGATTAAATTTAGACATACTTCCGTCTCTTGTGCTCTTGGTTGTATTGGTGAATTATCAAAGATTAATCTTAATCCTAATACTTTAATAGATGGTTTAGAGTCTCTAACTAAACTTGAGCTACTTTACAAGACTATTTAGTACAAAAGGTTCATGGGAAGAAGGTAAAGCATCATGGAAGCCTATCCTAGAGAGTCTTAGAGATTCCTCTTTAGGTTAATTCAATGTTAATATATTTTTGACTACTTTTTGATGCATCTATACATTTATACCAGACCCCTTCCTTTTTAATTAATGTCAAAGGGGGAGAGATAAAGAGATGGAGAGATGAAGAGTCAAAGAAAAAACTTTTTGTGAAGATAATTTTGATAGGGGGAGTAGTCAGAATAGGACCAATGTGGTATTCTTGAGCATGAAGTATGGATTATTGTGCTAGTTGTTCCTATGTTGTCATTGATGTAAACATGGTAATAACTACATGGTGATAACAGTATGCGAAGTTTACTTGGTTTACCAGAAGTTGTTCTTTTCTGGTAATACTCCTTTGTGGTAGATCAGTATGTTGGTATTTGAGTCCGGAACTCATCGTAAGATCTGATATGACTCTAGTCTCCTAACCATGTTTTATTGGCTCATTCAGACAACTATATCTTGGATCTTGAGATGTCTTTTTTTCTATGCATAGAAAGTTATCTCTGATAGAGTTTAACTCTGTATTCTACTATTGTTCTATGTGAAGGTATACTGTGTGGGAGACTTTGCATTCTATTAAGGTGAACATTCATATACTACGGTTTTGCTGATAGTATCTTTACGGGTAGTATCCTGGGAAACTAAAAAGCTCTTAGATCTAGAAGGTGTTTGCTTTGAGAATTATTTGTTGGTTTGGAGAATTGTGGTTTAGTCTTGGACGACTCAAGGAATGCAATATATTATGAAGAATAATAGCTGACTTGGTGTAATGCACTACTTGGATGAAATGATTAAATATTATATGGTGTCAACCTAATTGATGAGATACACTTCTATAAATACAAGATAGATTCAAGCGAAAAATGTGGAATGAAAAAGAGAAAGAGAGAGAGAGAGAGGGTATGCTAGTGGAAAAGGGAAAATGTGAAGATATGAAATTATTGAGTAATGCAGTACTTTTTATTTTGAGCATCAGTGGAACTGAACCCTGCACATTGAAGGTATATTCCATCAGTTCATCATTTTGGAAGTGAGCCACCATTATTGTATCTTGGTAGTGAGCCATCTTTTGTACTTAGGTTGTGAGCCTTTTAAGGATAGTGAGTCCTAGCAGTGACCCCCCTAATATTTTGTATCTGGATATAATATATTCTGAGTTAACCCTCACTGTGGTTTTTCCCTCATTGGGTTTTCCATGTAAAAATCTTGGTGTTCATGTGTATGATTGATTTTTCTTGTTTCTATGTTCTCTCTTACTGATTCAGTCAATATTGTGATAATGGTTAAGTGGATTTTATTATTGATTTGTGGAATACTGGTTCACCCCCCCTCTCAATATTCTAGTTGTTCAAAAAATTTATGATGGAGAGTTAAGATTTGAGGGTTTAGGGATTAAATTTAATTATGTAGGTTTTAGTTTTAATTATTAATGTTGGGTTTAAGGGTTTAACATATAGGGTATACAGTTTATGTATCATGGTTTAGGTCATAGGGTGTAGGGTTTACGGTTGATGATATAGGGTATAGGGTATAGGGTTTAGAGTATAAGATCGATTGTTAAGTTTTAGGTTTAAGGGTATAGGAACCTTGAGGGTTGAAGGTTTAAGGCTTAGGGTAGAGTTTATAGGCTTTACAACCTAGGGCTAATGTAGGGTTTAGGGTTGAGGGTTGAGGGATAAGGTTTAAGGTTGACGATATAGGGTATCTAGGGTTTAGGGTTATAGGTATAAATTTTAGGGTTAAGTCTATAGGTGTTAGGTTTGAGTGTTTAGGTGTTAGGGTTAAGTGCAAAGGGTTTTGGTAAGTTAAACCCATCATAAGCCCAAAACTAAGAAAAATATGTACATGTTTTGTTAAGTTAAAAGCACACACGTGTTTTTGACACTATAAGTGTTTCTAAGTGGAGGCCAAAGTGTAAACACTTAAGTTTAGGTACCAAAAACAAGTACTTATTATGGAAATATAACATGTACACATTTTTTTTAGTCAAAAAGTTACATGGTAGTCATGCTAAAGGTCCAAGTACAATTGGTTCCACTTTTTGTGTGACTTTTTTGATTGTGTAAGAGATCTTTTTATTTTATTTGAGTTGAAATGATTGAAATGCATTGAAATTTGACAATGAACTGTTTGTTCAATGTTTTTTGTTTGTATAACATTTTTTATTGTGAATTTTGATGACTATTTCATATTTTATTGATAGTTTATTAAGTCGATTAAGTCATTTATCATTTAGATGTCAAAAAAGAGTAATTTTTTCAAGTAATTTCATATATGTTTAAGTAAAGACAAGGTTATTGTTGATTCATTAAGAGAATTAATTGATTTTTTTGGAAAGATAACACAAGAGTTTGACCCAATCAAAGAGATGTTAGAAGAAAAATAAGATCTCAAAATTGTGAACCACATCCTAAACACTTTTTTGGATACGACTCAAACTTAATTTTATGAAAATTTATTCAAAGTTGTCCTCAAGTGATAATTAGTCAAAGGATTTTTGAAATGGTCAAACCTTTTTATGTTAAGATAAATCATGCATGCACTACATGTTGTAGGATGCATATTGAATTTTCCATGCATTATGATATTTATCATCATAAATGTGCTACTTTACATACTAATGATGTTTTGCAATATAGAAATCCCTCCTAAATCATCAAGAGATTTTATTTCAAGTGTATTATGTAAAAGATATGATGGAATTTTTTTTATAAGAAGTCATGTTTGAAAGGATCATGTGTTACTTGTGGTGGCTTGCAATGTTTGCAAAAATGTGTACATTTAAAGAGTACATATGAAATTGAAAAAAAACTAGTTACTTATGGAAAATACAAGACAATGATATATGGGGTTAAAGATGGAAAAGAGTTGAAGAGATGTGAGTTAGTGAATATAAATATTTCTATAGTTGAATTATGAGGATTGTTTAAGAGAAAATAGTTTATGAGTACATAGTGCAAACACATAGAGCTCGATAGTTGGATGAAAAATGCAAGTTATGCAAGGATAAATTTCCTATTGGTACCATTGTTTTTATTGTAGATTTTGCTGAGAATTATACATTGCAACTGCAAAATAAAGTGCAATCTCAGTATTAAAAATCTATTCAGGTTACTATTTTTGTATACATAGCATTCAAGCATGCAAATGATAGCATAGATAAAGACATAAAGATATTAAGAGAGCATCACTTCTACATTAGTGATGATCGTACTCATTCCATAGATTTTGTGCAAGGATTCTTTCAACATTTCTATGATAATTTAAGGGGAAGAAATATAAGATACAATCAACACATCATATGGTTAGATATATGCACATCACAATTCAATAATTCAAGGATGTTCTATTGGCTAACTAGGGTGCATGTGATGAGTAGTGTTCAATATTTTTGGAATTTCATTGAGGATGGAAATGGAAAGGGAGAGCATGTGTAAAAAGAGCACTAGCTAGAGAAGAGTTGAAGTACTTAAGTGGTGCTAAGTTAACCGATGCAACAATAATTACATGTAATGGTGTAACTCCACAATAGCACCAGGTAATCAAATTATGTCTATGGTTTCTAGATATTTTTGGTTGGTAAATGAATATAATATTGAAAACTACCAATATTTTTGTACAGTTATAGGATCAAGTGAGTTGCACTCATTTAGAAGTTCAAATGCAAGTTCATTGATTATTTATACAAGAGATATTGCATATTTTTGTTCTTCATGTATGGATTTTGTATGGGAAGATTGTGAGTCAAAATAGTGTGTTGACCAATGGTCTTGTAGACCTTTAGTTCCCATTGACACATATCAAGTTCCACAAGCACTACAGTTGAACCAAAAGGAAGTATCAATGGAATTTGACCATGTATGTAACGTAGTGCAACTAGGTATTGTGATTTATTAATTAGTTAAAATCAAAATTTCAAGCCATTTTATTACATTTTACATGGTCTTTGGAATTAATTTATTCATTCAATGAAATGTAGGTCATGTGTATGAAATTATTGCTGATGAGAATGATAGAAGGAATGGATTATTTTTTATGTCGCTGTAGAGGGGAAAAAATTGACTACCACAATCATTGATGGAGAGGGTAACAAGTATTCAATAGGGTTTGTTATTTTCATACGAAGATGGCTTAGAAGGAAACCAATTAAGAAATTAGATGTTTGGTTTTTAAAGGACCTTGACACATAGGAAAATTCTTCATTACTCTAACTTTGTTGTTGCAACAAATGTTCAATTTATTAAATATTGTGGTAGACCACTTAATAAGAATTTATGAAAATTTCACAAAATTGACCACGATGAAATAATTGACACTATAAGGATTAGAGTTGATCTGCAAGGTTCAATAGAGGAAATTTGGGCCAATTACAGGTATTCAATATGTTGGAGCATTGGATTAGATTGATTCTACAAAAGGGTAGAATAATTTTGATATATATATATATATATATATATATATATATATATATATATATATATCATTGGTTTATTGACATATCATCTATTCATTGTACCAATTGTAAGAAATGTAACTTAATTTGTAAATATCCTTAGCTGATTTGTATCTATGTACAATTGGAATTTTGTATGTATAAATTGCCATGATTATACCAATTGATTGCTAATGTGTAAATTTTGTTAGTTGGTTTCTATATATGTACAGTTGATACTTTTCAATAATTTTTTTAAAAAAATTGTACATGTTTTAGTTGGTTTGTATGTATGTAAATGCAATACTTTTGTGCATTTTGTTTGTTATGCAATATTACAATTTTTCATTGAACAAAATTGACACTTTTTGCAACATTTGAAAACTTGACACTGTGAATAATTGGATTAGAGTCTTGAAAAAGTGAGAGAGGTAATTTTAGAGGGACCTCACATGACCTTGTAGGTTTAGACAAATATGTTCCATGAATTCCAAGAAACAACTAGTTGAATTTTGAAATCTTTTTTACTTAATTTACACTTAAGAGAATGCATCAATATAGTGTGGCTTGGAACGTTTGAGAAAGTTGGGGAGTAAAATAGGAGAATTACTAGCACAAAACCACCCACTTGGATGTGTTTGAGCTAATGGTTTGGGCCCATAACGAATAAAATGAAAGTTATGCAACATTGCAACTTTTCATTGAATGCATTTGATGGTTTTTACAACATTTGAAAACTTGATGCCATGAGCAATTAGATTGGAGTCTTGAAAAAGTGAGAGAGGTTATTGAAGAGGGACCTCATGTGAAATTTTAGGTTTATATGTAACATTCATATGTTCCACGGATTCTAAGAAAAAACATCAAGTTTGGCAATTTTTTGCACTTAGGACACTTAAGAGAATGTGTTGGTATGGTGTGGCTTGGAACATTCAAGTGAGTTGGAGAGTGAAACAGGAGCATGCTTGGCATAAACCCACCCACCCAAACATGTTGGAGATAATGGTTTGGGCTCATGATGAACTAAATAAAATTTATGCAACATTGCAACTTTTCATTGAATGGATTTGATGGTTTTTGCAACATTTAAAAACTTAATGCCACAAAAAATTGGATTGGATTCTTGAAAAAGTGAGAGAGGTTACTATAGACAGACCTCGCATGAACTTGTAGGTTCAAAAATAACATTTTTATGTATTGTAGATTCTACGAAATAATCCATCAAATTTTGATAGTTTTTTCCATTTATGACACTTAAGAGAATGCGTCGGTATAGTGTGGCTTGTAATACTCAGGTGAGTTGGGGACTGAAACAAGAGAATGCATAGAATAAACCAACCCACCTAGATGTGTTGGAGATGATGGTTCAGGACCATGATGAATGGAAGAAAATTTATGCAACATTGCAACTTTTCATTGAATGCATTTGACAATTTTTGTAACATTTTAAAACATGACACCACGAGAAACCAAATTGGAGTCTTGAAAAAGTGAGAGAGGTTATTGTAGAGTGAAATCATATGAACTTATACCTTATTAAAATTTAATCTCATACTTGATAAATAACAGTTAAAGAATGAATCAACAACACATCAAAAGCACACATAACACCAAGATTTTTGCGTGGAAACCCTGTTAGTAGAAAAACCACGGTGGAGGTTAATCCACAAGTTATACCCTGTTAAAAGTATAATGAAAATGAATAAGGAATGCACATGCATTTAGGAACACTGCCTAGAGCTCACTGCTCAAGGGAAGGTTCATTGCATTACATAAAGCTTTCATATTAAATCCATCTGAAGAGGTTGAACTAAGAAATTAGCTTCTTCAAAAGCTTGAGGATAGTTTCGATTAGGCACAAAAACACTTCTTCACACTTCACTCAATCTTCTTCACACTCTGCTATGCAATCGAATGATATGATCTTTATTCACACCTATCTCGCACATCACATCTCATGTACACATCAAATGAAGAAAACAATCGCTCTTATATATCCACTTCATGGAATTACATCAACAACTTTGTCGGCCAAAAATAAAGAATAAATGAATTACAAACTGTCGGTCCAATTCATGAACAAATCTCAATGCGCACCAATCGAAGTTGGTCACAACATAATGAAGACCTAAATCAACATCCTCAAATGTGCCAAGCATTCAAAAATTAATCCTCGAAGATCCGCAACACATTACAATCATCATGTCGACCAAGAACATGGAAACCTGAATGCATAAAGGAAAAATCTTTTATCACAATCACACCGATCAATGTAGACATGCAACAAGGATATAGCATGATCTAGAAATGTCAACGAACATCGAAAGAGCATACAAAACAGCTAGAATTACTAGAATCACGTTCTCTTCTTCCAGAAAAATGAGCTATAGTAATAGAATAATTGTACAAACACATAAACTCACAACATTCTCCAATCATAATGTGCACCTCTAAAAATTATGGAGTATAAACTAGATAGGATCATCAAAAGACCCTTTAAAGTGAAACTTTTGAATATCAACATACTAAATTTTCTACCATACTGAACTTCACAATTTCACAGGAAGCCTTTAACATATTTATTATAATTTTCTCAATATCCTCGACATATATAGCCTTCAAGACACCAATGATAATAGTTTTGACATCAATGAAAACCACATATCAGCAACACAACCACAACATCCAAAAATCTCCCCCTTTGTCATTGATGGCAACACATGATGTGAAAAATACCATCAACACAACTAACTCTTTACACACTGTTCTTCTCCTCCTTACTTTAGGCTCTTCCATCTTCTCCCCCTAAGTTCTTCTTACTCTTCTCCCCCTTTCTTCTACAATTTTTTTTCACATTACTCTTCTCCCCCTTTGACATCAATGAAAAGGGTACACAAGCTCTAAACCACATATCTGAATCATCTGACTACCCCCCCTGAGTAGCAGCCACCACAACATCAATCCAGATCAAGATATGACTATAAGTGCTTGGATCGATGCAAAGACTTGCATCTTAGTTTAGATTAGGAGGGGAAATCACCCATAACATGCCTCATAGATACTCAAAAGTATCCTTAGGCAACGACTTAGTGAATATGTCTACAATATGTTCTTTAGTGGGTACATACTCCAGTCTGACTTCTTTATCACTCACTTTGTCTCTCAAAAAGTGATATTTGATAGATATATGTTTTGTCTCTGAATTAAACACCAAATTCTTAGAAATTTTTATGGCACTTGAGTTATCACAAAATATAGCAATAGGCTCATCATATTCAATTATGATATCTCTCAGCATCTGCTTCATCCATATTAATTGAGTATAATTGTTTGCAAAAACAATATATTATGCCTCAACAGTAGATAAGGAAATGGAATTCTACTTTTTAGTTAACCAAGACACTAACTTCTTCCCCAAGAAGAAGGCACCACCACTAGTACTTTTTTTATCATCCACATCTCCTGCCCAATCTGCATCAGTAAAGGCGCTCAAGGTAAGATCATCATCTTTAGGATACCAAAGACTAAAGTCAACTATCCCTATTAGGTATTTGAAAATCCTCTTTATAGCAGTCACATGGGACTCCTTTGGATCAATTTGATATCTAGCAACCATACATACAACATTCATGATGTCTAGTCTAGTCTGAGTCAAATAAAGTAATCCACCGATCATTGACCTATATCTTGTTTGATTTTCTTTAGGAGAATCATCATTCTATGTTAACTTCCATCCAGTTACCATGGGCGTACCAACTGGATTTGAGTCTTCCATGCCAAACTTTTTCAGTAACTCTCTTACATATTTGGACTGAGATATTAAGATTCCATTGTCTAACTGAGTAATTTGCAATCCTAAAAATAATTTCAGCTCTCCAATCATTGACATCTCACACTCACTTTTCATTTCATCAAAAAACTACATACATAAGTCATCATCACCTTCAAAAATGATGTCATCAACAAAGACTTCAATAATCAACTCTTTATCCTGATCCATCTTGAAATACAGATTGCTGTCAGCAGTACCTTTATTGAATCCAAGCTTCAACAAGTATTTATCCAATCTAGCATACCAGGCTCTAGGGGCTTGCTTGAGTCCGTACAGTGCTTTCTTCAATCAACAAACCATATCTCCTTCATCAGTCAGTTGAAATCCATTCGATTGATCAACATATACTTCCTCTTCTAACTCACCATTTAGAAATGCTGAATTTAAATCCATTTGATAGAATTTGTAGTTCTTAAAAGAAGCATAAGCAAGAAATAATCTTACAACTTCAATTCTAGCAATAGGGGCAAAGGTTTCTTCAAAATCAATACCTTCCATCTGGGAGTACCCTTTACATACCAGTCTTGCTTTATTCCTGACTACTTCACCTTGTTCATTCAACTTATTCCAAAAGACCCATTTGGTTCCAATCACATTTTTATCCTGAGGTCCGGGAACAAGAATCCATGTATCATTTTTCTCTATTTGCATTGGTTCTTCTTTCATTGCTTCCATCCAATATTCATCTTTACATGCTTCATTAACATTGTTAGGCTCAGTCTTGGAAATAAAACAATACTCTTCTACAATTCTTCTTCTAGTCTGCACACCTTTGTTCTTATCTCCTATAATCTGATCTTCAAAATGATTAAGCTTTATATACTTCATAACTTTGGGATTCTCTCGAACTTCTGGTTCTTCTGTTATTTCTTTTGCACTTCCACTAGCTTCTCCTTCTTGATTCTCTTGATTTACTAAAACAATTTGAACTTGATTCTATGTCTGAGCATTCTTTCCATTATTAGTATTATCATGTTGGTCATCTGAATCATATCCACAATATCTGGATGATCTAGCAATGTCTTCATCAACTTTGACATTTTCACTTTCAATCATTTTATTCAATCTTCTATTATAGCACCGGTAGGCCTTGCTCTTAGTAGAGCAACCCAGAAAGATTCCTTCATCACTCCTAGCATCAAACTTGCCAATGCCTTCATCTCTCTTGATATAACATCTACTTCCAAAGATTTTGAAATATTTAACAGTAGGCTTATAACCAAACCACAACTCAAAAGGAGTCTTACCATAATTACCATTAAAATTTACTCGGTTAATAGTATACACAACAGTTCTTACAACTTCTCTCCAATAGATATGAGGAACATTACCTTCCAACATCATAGTTCTAGAAACATCTAGAATTGTTCTGTTCTTTCTCTCAACAACTCCATTCTATTGAGGGGTCTAAGGAGTAGATAAATGTCTTTTGATTCCATGCTCTTCACATAAAGAATTGAAATCCCGAGAAGTGAATTCACCACCTCTGTCTGACCTTAAGCATTTAATCTTCAAACCTGTCTCATTCTTGGCCATAGCTTTGAAGGTTTTGAAATTTTCTAATGCTTCATATTTTTCTCTCAAGAAATCAACCCATATCTTCCGAGAGTAATAATCAATAAGAAACATAAAGTACCTTTCTCCTTGTAGACTTTTGATTCTGGAGGGACCACATAGATCAGTATGTACCAAATCCAATACTCCATTAGAATGATGTTGTTTGCTCTAAAAATAAATCATTGTCTACTTTCCCATCTGACATTCCTTGCATATGGTGTTAGTAGGCTTCACTAGTTTAGGAAGATCTCTAACTGCTTGAGTGGAGCTTACTTTGACAATGTTATCAAAATTAAAATGACACATCCTCCTATGCCATAACCAACTTACATCAACCTGAGAAATTAAACAACTTTCACTAGTAGCACTCAAGTGAAAAATGTTACCTCTTGTCTTTGTACCTGAAGCAATTACATTTCTAGAACTTCCCAGTATCCTGCATTTTCCATCTTTGAATTGAAGATTATATCCCTTGTTGACCATATGTCCAACACTCAACAGATTATGCTTCAATCTTCTACATAAAGGAAATCATCAGTATTATATTTACCACCAAGAGAAATAGTGCCTTTGCCACAAATCACACCAGCATTGTTATCTCAAAATCTTACAACACCACCATCATATTTCTCCAAGCTTAGAAACTTGTTTTTGTCACCAATCATATGATGTGATCATCTACTTTCAATCACCCACTCATCCTTTTCATCAATTCTGGCTGCAAGAGATTTCTCAATATTCTGATTATTAGCAAATTCAGTGGACACCGAACCATTTTACTTGATAGCAATGCATACCCATCCATATTCATTTCCATTTTATTTATCAGATTCATCATTAGTAACACCTTCTTCAGCATAATAACATTTCTTTTGAAATATAGACTTGTCAGGTTTGTACTTAGGAACTCTTTTAGGACACCTTGACGCAAAATGACCTATCTTATTGCAAGAGAAACAATTAATAGGAAACTTTCCTTTATACTTACCTTGTCCTTTGGCTTCTCTTTTCACAATCAATGCTTCTAGCTCTTCTAACTCTCTTTCTTCATCTTAAATCTGTTTCATCTCATCTTCATACTTTAATGTCTTTCTGGAACTTTCTCCCAGATCATATCTTTGTTGGTTTCTTCTAGATACAGTAGCTTTATATGAAGATTCTATCTTAGGAGTAGAATCACCAAATTCACTTAATTCAAAGGCAACGAGCTTACCAATTAGCATGTCTCTTGTCACATTTGTTACTGTCACGAGCTCTTCAATAGCATGATCTTTCATTTCATAAGAAGTAGGCAATGATCTGAGCACTTTAGCAACAATATCTTCTTCATCCAAGATTCCACCAACACATCTAATGCCCATTACTAGTTCATTTACTTTTTGCATGAAATAAATAATGTTTTCATCTTTACTCATCTTCAATTTTTCCCACTTGCCTTTCAGAATTTGTAGCTTAGCAACTTTCACTTGTGCATATCCTTCATACAATGTTTCCAACTTCTTCCAGATATCATATGCACTGTTTCAGACCCATTACATTTTTCATCTCTGAATCTGTCAGAGCACTCAATAATGCTTCTATAGCCCTGATATTTGTTTTAGCTTCTTTGATCTCATCAGGAGTAGAGGGACCATTTAGAGGAATAACATATCTGTTATTTGTAATCTTCCAGAAGGGTTCACCAATGCACTTCAAATGACACTCCATTCTAGCCTTCCATAGAGAGTAGTTAGTTCCATCGAATCTAGGACTGTCCTTCTTGTATGATTCCATCTTGAATCACCTAAAGCTATTAAACTTCTTCAAAGGAACCTCCTCCGATACCAATTGTTGGAAAAACAAGAATAGACAACTAAGAGGGGGGTGAATCAACTGTCACAAAATTTAGAACTTATTTAACCTTATTAACCTTTAATATCAGATATGATAAATAATAATGAAATCATGAATCAACAACACATCAGAAGCACACATAACACCAAGATTTTTGCGTGGAAACCCTGTTAGGGGAAAAACGACGGTGGAGATTAATCCATAAGTTATACCCTATTAAAAGTATAATGAAAATGAAGAAGGAATGCACATGCATTTAGGCACACTACCTAGAGCTCACTGCTCAAGGGAAGGCTCATTGCATTACATTAAGCTTTCAGATTAAATCCATCTAAAGAGGTTGAACTGAGAAATTAGCTTCTTCAAAATATTGATGACAGTTCCAGTTAGGCATAGAAATACTTCTTCACACTTCGCTCAATCTTCTTCACACTCTGCTCTGCAATGGAATGATATGATCTTTATTCGCACATATCTCACAAATCACATCTCATGTACATATCAAATGAAGAAAACAATTGCTCTTATATATCCACTTCATGGAATTACATCAACCACTTTGTCAGCCAAAAATAGAGAATAAATGAATTAGAAACTGTCGGCCCAATTCATGAACAAATCTCAATGCGCACCAATCGAATTTGGTCACAACATTATGAAGACCTAAATCAACATCCTCGAATGCACCAAGCATTCAAAAATTAATCCTCGAAGATCTACAACACGTTACAATCATCATGTCGGCCAAGAACATGAAAACCCAAACACACAAAGGAAAAATCTTTGATCACAATCACACCAACCAACATGGATGTGCAACAAGGATAGAGCATGATCTAGAAATGTCAACAATCATCGCAAGAGCATACACAACAACTAGAATTACAAGAATCACATTCTCTTCTTCCAGAAACATCATCTACAGTAACAAAATAATTGTAGGAACAAAGAAAATCACAACATGCTCCAACCGTGATGTGCACCTCTAAAAATTTCAGAGTATGAACTAGATAGGATCATCAACAAATCCTTTAAAGCATAACTTTTGAATATCAACATACTAAATTTTCTACCATACTAAACTTCACAGCTTCATAGGCAACCTTTAACATATTTATTATAATTTTCTCAATATCCTCGACATATACACCCTTCAAGACACCAATGCTAATAGTGTTGACACCAATGACAACCACATATCAACAAAACAACCACAACATCCAACAAGACACTTAATAGAATGTGTCAATATAGTCTGGCTTGGAATGTTCAAGAAAGTTGGGGAGTAAAATAGGAGCATTCCTAGCATAAAATTGCCCACTTAGATGCATTGGAATTGATGGTTCAGCCCATGATGAATGAAATGAAAGCTATGCAACATTGCAACTTTTCATTGAATGGATTTTATAGTTTGTACAACATTTGAAAAATTATCACCGTGATCAAATGGATTGGATTCTTGAAATAGTGAGAGAGGTTATTGTATTTGGACCTCACATGACATTTTTTGTTTAGAAAGAACATTCATATGTGCCACAAATTCCAAGAAACAACCCATCAAAGTTTAGCAATTTTTATACTTAGGACACTTAAGAGAATGCATTGGTATAGTGTGGCTTGGAATGTTTGAGAGAGTTGGGGAGAGAAACATGAGCATGCCTAGCATAAACTTTCCCACTCAGCATTGATGGTTTGGGCCCATGGTGAATGGATCAAAATTTATACAACATTGCAACTGTTCATTGAATGCATTTGATAGTTTTTGCAACATTTGAAACTTATTGTTGCAATAATATGGATTGGAGTCTTGAAAATTTGAGAGAGTTTATTGTATATAGACCTCACATTACCTTGTAGATTCATACAAAAAAAATTTATGTGCCACGAATTATAAGAAACAACCCATCAAATATTGGTATATTTTTGCACTTAGGGCACTTAAGAGAATGTGTTAGTATAGTGTGGCTTGGAACGTTTAGGAAAGTTAGGGAGTGAAATAGGATCATGGCTAGCATAAAACCACCCAATTGCATGCATTATAATTACTAGTTTAGGCACATGACAAATGGAATAAAATTTATGCAACATTACAACTTTTTATTGAATGCATTTGACAATTTTTGCAACATTTGAAAACTTATTGCCATGATCAAATGGATTGGAGTCTTGAAAAAGTGAGAGATGTTATTGTATTTGGACTTCACATGAACTTGTAGTTTTAGATGGAACATTTTTTATGCCATGAATTCGAAGAAACACCACATCAAAGTTTGGAAGTTTTTTGCACTTGGGGCACTTAAGAGAATGCACCTATATAGTGTGGATTGGAATGTTTGAGAAAGTTAGGGAGAAAAATAGGAGAATTCATAGCATAAATCCACCCACTCATATGCATTTTAATTGATGGTTCAGGCCCATGAAAAATGAAATAAATATTATGCAGCATTGCAACTTTTTATTAGATGCATTTGACATTTTTTGCAACATTTAAAAACTTATTGCCACGATCAAATGGATTAGAGTATTGAAAAAGTGAGAGAGGTTATTGTATAGGAAACCCACATGAACTTGTAGGTTTAGATGAAAAAAATTTATGTGCCACGAATTCCAAGAAACAACCCATCCATTTTTTTGCACTTAGGGCACTTAAGAGAATGCATTGGTATAGTGTGGCTTGGAACTTTTATGTGAGTTGGAAAGAGAAGTATGAAAATTCCTAGCATAAAAATTCCCACTCAGATTCATTGAAATTGATGGTTTGGCCCCATGATGAACAAAATAATAGTTAAACAATATTGCAAGTTTACATTAAATAAAATTGACACTTTTTGCAACATTTGAAAACTTACTACCGCATTCAAATGGATTGGAGTCTTCAAGAACTGAGAGAGGTTATTGTGGAGTTATCCTACATGAACCTATATGTTTACATAAAAAATCTAAGTGCCATGAGTGAGTTGATAATGAATGTAGGACAATCCTATTAAACTTAGGAGATCCTAAATGAATCTAGGACAATCGTAATGAACCTAGGTCAGTCCTAATGAACCCAGGTCAGTCATAATGAATGTAGGACAATCCTAAAGAATGTAGGATATGATACCTCAAAGTCTTTATGAGTAAGTAATTAAATGGTTGGTTGATTAATTGTCTTGCTTGTTTGATGTAGTTTTTAGGGCTACACATTAATATTTTGATAAACTAGTGTTTCATGAATGCATAATGTATATAAATCAATCAACACACAAATATAAAGTTAAAAATATAAGAGAAGAAACAAATTAATAAACCTTGATAAGAAGGTTGACATCTGCACTATTTAGAATCATAAAAGTAATATTAGATTTATGGTCAAAATTATCAATAAACAAAATTAGTATCTCATCATCAAGTGGTTGGTAATTTGAATTTTGGTAAATAATACTTAAAATTTCAATACATTACTATTAACTTATTCATTATTATATTTCTTGCATTACACTCTATAAATATAACTTTTAGATCAATGCTTATTAAGAAATATTTCAAAAAATGACGATCTAACTCAACAAGAGTTTAGGGAGCCATGCAATAGTGGTAAAACCATTCTAATGCATATCTTTTAATGTACGTGGAAGAGTTCACTAACAATCTATTGCCATACATGAATTATAGGAATTTAGCATTAATGGTATGAATGTGAATCATTGGTTCTCCTTTACCATTATGCATTTTAAAACTAGGAGCCATGAAATTCATTAGAAATGGATTAGCAAGAATTTCATAAGCCAACATATTATCTAACAACCCGAATGTCATGTATTTTTTGAAACTAAAGAGTAGTTGTTGAAGAAAAAATTAGCTTCACTTACCTCTTTCATGATGATTTAAAGATTTTTTAAGGAAGGACTAAAGGATGGAAGGGGTGATGTGTAGTAATGTTTTATAAATGGATTATGATGGAATTATAGTGGAAGGAGTAATGGATTGGGAGTGGATAATAGAATAATATAGGTGTGTGCATGGGATATAGTTATGGAAAGTAGGAATGATGTTGAAGGAAACATGGGCATGAGTGTAGGATGAGGTCAGATGAGTAGGGGGGCTAAAATGATATTAGAGGGAAGGGGATATTAGGTTGATGAAAATAAGAGTAGGGTATTGTATGTAGAGTGAATAATGGTAGAGGATGTATATGAGTGAAGAGGATGAGAATCATCACAAGGGAAGTGAGTGGCCCAAACAATAAAATTTGGATATGGGATTAGAAAGTTGTAAACAAACTCTATAGAAGAATAAATTACCATAAATAGGGTTATGTTTTGTTTCCTAGACCTAAATAAGGCTATATAATGCATCTTGGTAGATAATAAAGTGCCACACCATACAAAATTACCTTAGACAATACAACACCATACAAATCAATCCATGTGATATGGCCTCATTTCTAAAAGGTTATAAACGACATATGGTAAAATATCATAGATCACATTTGGGTTATAAAAGACATATGAGACTAAGAAATCAAACATGATCTCATTTTTTTGTACAAGTATATGTTTTTTAAATATTTTATTAATGTATCAAGTGGTTCCAATAGAAAGATATAAGTACTACTGCAAGTTTTGGGTCCTCATACATACATTGCTTGGGGCTAAGTAAATCATGAGAAAATTTTAAACCATTTAAGCTACCAATTTACGCATAAAATAATTATATAAATTGATCTCCATAAGGTCATGAGGTCATATAAAATTCCATCAAATTATCATACAATTCCATCATGAGTGCACACACAATATGATCAATATGTCATACAATTCTATTATGAGGTTGCACATGGTGTCATAAAAATGTCATACAATACCATGATGCTAATGTATTGTCTCTTAGTCTATAATATATTATCAATACATATAGCCACACCAATTTTTTTTATCTATGTTCCATGTATAGGCATACAAATTTGTTCATATATGAACATTGAACACCATTCCTCAAACATTGGGCCTCTTTTTTCTTGACTATACATTAAACCTAAGTCACTTATAACAGTCCATATCTTGCATCATTTTGATATCTTTCATTCTTCACTATTTTTAACCACAACCTATACATAATAATTATAAAATTAGATACTACGCCAAAGTCAAAAACTATAAAACTTATTTAAAATGATATATATTATAAACACACTTACAACATACTAGTAGTCTAACTCTTCTTATGTATGACACTCAACATCATCAAGGGATGTTTTTCCTCACACAAGGGTGTTTACATCCATCCATAACATAGCAAAGAAATATTTATGAATTATTTTTATAGGTATACTAATATCAATTGACACAAAATAAACGTTATTAAACATATATATTCATACTCATGCCTAAGTTAAGCACATTCATGATAAAATTGTTGCACTAATGACAACTTCCAAATTTTCTCTTGTGCTAGGAGGTGTGACTATTGCATTCACTAACTAAATAAATAATAATATATTGCACTCAATAACACAAATATATATTAAAAAAAATTGAAAAAAAAACTTAAATGTGTTATAGTGTACTTTTGTAAATCCATTGTCACAAGCATCCATGACAACATATGTACTAGATGGTGATGTGATGCCCACCTATTCAATAAAAAGTTGTATTTTAAAATATTAAAAATTAATTTGAATATAGAAAGTATTATTTTTGTGTGAGGGGGAAAATCATAGATGCAAACAAGAGAAATGCAATTGAAATTAGAATCTAAGCTAAGATCAAGAACACTAATCTAGATTTAATCCTGCACTTATAAAATGAACAATTATGATTACTAAATTCAAGAACATGTGAATGCAAGACATAAAAAAATGAATTCAATAATGAAATCGTTACCAATCTTGTAATCATTACCCATCTTGTATCGAAGTGTGTTTGCATGATATTGGATTGTTCATATCACTATGAAGCCTCCATAGTTCATGTGCAAAATATTGAAGAACGATGCCTTGGTTGGTTGATCGAAGATATGTTGAAGCTCTAACAATGGTGGTTGTGAATGCCGATAGTACTTCATTGTGTAAATGATGTTGACTCTTTGATCCTTATTTGTGAGGAAAGAGGTTCGTTATATAGAAAATGAGATTCGAAATGAATGACCAGGATCGTGTTGGAGAATGTCCAGATCAACGGTTAAACGGTGTTGAGAGGATTTAGACATGAGCAGATTATGAAAAGTTGATTGCACAATTTGTGTGATTGAAGAATAGATTGGTTAGTCAGGATTTAGATTGATTAGTCAGGATTTTGATTGATCGGTTAGGATTTAGATTGATCAGTTAGGATTTAGATTCATCAGTCAACAATTTAGATTGATTAGTCAACAAATTAGATGGCTCAGTCAGCAATCATAATTTTCTCAATCAGAAAGTGGGTGAGGAAAATTGATTAATTGATTTAATTAATTTTTTTTTTTTTGGAATTGAACGTGCAAATCAAGTTTGAATTTTGCAAACAAAGTTGCATTAGTTTGATTTGATTTTTGATGATGTTTTGAATAGTTTGATTTAATTATTCAAATTTTGGAGGGAAAGTGTCGTAATTAAATTATTATGATTTAATAATTCAATTAACTTAGGGGAATAAGGTGATTTAGCGACGTAATTAAATATTTGGCGTTATTTAATTAACCAAGACGAAATAAAGTGAGATTAGGACTTCATTAAATAAATGTAATTTATTTACTTGGTCAAAATGATGAAAACATGAATTAACTAAGTAATTTTGTTTTATTCAATTAATAGCAGAAATAGGTTTTTTAGGACTTTATTAAATAAATGAAATTTATTTAATTAGTCGAAAATGATGAAAAAGTGAATTAATTAAATAATGTTGTTTTATTCAATTAATAGAGGAAATTAGGGTTTTGGATGCTGCTTAATGTTGTTTGATGTGAAATGCAGTGATATTTTGATGATAATGTCATTTACAGTGTGTGATAGGTGTTAGGTCAATTTCACATGTTTACATTTTCCCCTCTTTGCCACAAAGTACTGGTTTCTTTGTTTCAAAGATTCTATTTTTAAGATCAAGTTTTGGAAAAAAAATTATGCTCCATTGTACCCCGGAGTTCAACGCAATGATGGTAGGAATCTGTGCTGCCCCCTCAAGAGGTTGGTTGAAAAATTTGTTTTTGAGGTCAAGCTCACAACACTGTTCTATTTCTGTTCAGAGGTGTTTAGGATGAAAAATAGGTTTATAGGTCCCTCGTTGTTCATCATGATGTTCTTGGGAGTTCCTAATTTGAACGTAGGAAGGTTCCCTAAGTAAAAATTAGGGTTTCTTAGGTGAAATTAGGGTATTTTGAGGGTTGATATAGGCAATTAGGCTTCTAATTGGCTCATTTATGCTTTGATCCTACAACTAATTCTTGTCTCTAGATTTCTCATTTTGTGAGTTATCGAGGAGAAATGTCGAGGATACAAGGAGCCTCACATTGTTCATACTTAGTACGGGAGTTTGGATGACCCGTACACATCGGTAGCCCAATATGTACCTTGTTGCTTCTTATTTTGGTCTTGTTACATTCTTATATTGCGTGTATAAAGTTCCCTTAGTCAATAGAATTTTTTTGATGATTTTAGAGCATCTGCATCATTTTCCTCGCATTTGATAGGTTAGGAACCTCAAACTTGACATCAGAACCCTCGCCTTTACTCAAAATCCTTGCCATTGACCTAAATTTTTTCCCTTGTTTCATGTAGTTTTTGTAAAACTTTGCTTTTTCTCTAGAACCTTGCATTTGTTTGTTGTTTTGATTGTTACCTTGCACTTGCTAAAGATCCTTTCCCTTGCTCTAGAACCTCACCCTTTCTCTAAACCCTTGCATTTTATTTTATCGCCCTTTTTTTAAATCCTCTCTTTTGACTTAAACTCTTTCATTTGATCTAAATCTTTGCATTTGACTTAAAACCTTGCATTTACAAGTAGCATTTTCCTATTTGTCATCCTAAGTGTTGTTTGTTATCATTTTTTGTGTCGTTTTGTGTTGCTTTACATGTTTAGAGCGAAATCCTAATATTGTGGGTTAAAATGATTGTAGGTGGTCCTTAAACCACTACAACCGAGGGAGAGACGACCACGAGATTTGTTCAATCTGATTGCCCATTTTGGTGTTCTGGAGTGAGAATTTTTAGATGTGGTTGTACTATATTATATCTATTACATGCCTCCCATCTGGAATCACACAAGGATGATGACCATGCTCGTGGAGTGATGGAATTTAGCGACATCTTTGTTTCACTTACCCACAAGAGAGGCTATCATTATGATTGAGGATGTGTGGAGGATTATCCATCTTCCTATCCATAATGAGCTTGTTACATATCATGTTTGACATGGTACCCATGCCATGTGGTGTGTGGTAGGTGTTAGACACTTGGAGGTGTGCCAGTAAGAGATTGATTTGTCTGAGTTTTTTGGTAGTACAGACCTTGTTTCACTTGTCCTATGTGGTTTGATTTCAAGACTAGTTGTTCCTGATACAAGAGGTCATCAGCTCCCTGTTGGATAGGGCATATGCATTGAAATTATATTCAAGCATGGGACCAGATATGCTTAGAGTCCATGTATTCTCAAACACCTTTACAAAGATATTTACAAGGTTGTGTATTGAGGCAGGAAATCTATTTCTATAGGTGTTTATCTTTTTCATATTTGGGTCTGGGAGTACATTACAATTGCTCAACTTGATAGGATATAGGATTGTACTCTTGATGATCCATACTCATATCATTATGGAGATTTTTTATACTACACCTTGCTTGAGGATCTTCCCTATTGGCGCCGCATTTTCAATGAGATGGGAGGATTTGTGTGGAGACATTATATGGACTGTGAGGCATGGTCGAAGGATATCAAATATCTTGTTTACTATAAATAGACCCAATGGTTGATTGGTCATTCTTATTCTGTGCTAGATCATTACTTACTGGATAGAGTATGTTGATAGTTTAGAGAGAGACAGGACTGGTTTCCTGATACTTATGAGGCTTAGTTCGATTGGATAACTAGGGAGGTCTGTATATGGGGTAACCAAGTAGACAGGGATATTTTTGTTGCTGAGTTTAGAGAACTTTCCCTAGTTGTTTTGGGTTGGCTAGTTGGTTTGGCAGATCCAGGCACTACTCTTGATTATGATCAGTGATGGGTATGACACAGGCCACTGAGGTTCATAGATCCTTGGGGTGATCTCACTTTGGGAAGAGTAGGTATTACAGGTCATCGCAAGGAGCAATAGAGCATTGAGGTTCTTATAAAGGATTTGGATAGGGCCCAATGTGATGGGGCATAGGGTGGTTAGGATGAGCATATGCCTCAGGTGTAGGGTCATGGATAGGTTGTCCCCCTCCACCACCTGGGGATGGAGGTATACTATTAGCTTAGATTATTGTTGCTAGAGACATAGAGATAGTGTGGCGACAGACCGTAGAGGCTTAGGTAGACATTTTGAGGACTGAGCAAGAAAGTGAGAGTGATCAATGACATGCTATAGAGGCTCAAGTACAATTTATTATGATAGAGAGAGATACTCTCAAGTCAGAGTGTGATAGTATGCAAGCTGAGCGAGATTGGTTTTTACAGATGTCCACATACTATCAGACCTTGTATGATGCTATTATTCATAGGGCTACTCGACGTGCATAATTTGGAGAGCCTAGTGCCATGAGCAATGGTGGTGGCGATGAGGGTGGTCACTCTGCTAGACAACTTGATCTAGCTGGTGGTTTGCATCTTGGTATATAGGGATTTTTCCTTCCTATCAAGAAGTTTTACTCTTTTTGTACTTGATCCTCATGGTGTTCATTGCTTGGAGACATATTACAGACATGATTTTAGTATATATATGTACAGGAGCGAATTTGCACCCTTAATGCAAATTCCTCTTTCACCTTTTTCCACTTTAGAAAATCAAAATTGGAGGCTTAATTCCACATAAGCCTGTTGTTCACATCACACTTGGTGACCATTTTGAGTGTTGGTAGAGGAGTTATTATCAAGAATTTCACACGATGCACATATTTCCACATGATGCACAAACATTCATGCGGTGCACAAACATCCGCATGGTGTACAGACATTCGTGTGGAACACTTATGTCCTTGATAGATTCTCACATTTGGAGCCTATAGAGGCGTTACATTTCCCATTGGGAGTCAACTTGTAACACCCTCTTTGGATGACCGACCCGAATATGACGGTTTTCTTCCATCTTTCCTTCATATTCACTATTCACTCCTTCCATTTTTCATCTTTGGATCCCTTCATTCTCCAGCTCTCCTCGAGCCCTGTCTTAAGCTCTTCATTAGCTCCTCTACAATCTCTTCACAAGCTCTAAGCAACTTCTTCACCATCTCTTCAAACACTTTACACTTCATAGCAGCAACATCAACACTCCATCACTTCAGTAGAACAAGTGTGGAACAAACACCATTGCAAAAAAGGCTTGAGTTCCTCTCATTTTCTCCCCCACTAGTCTTGAGCGCTTTGGGCGGAGGTGTTAAGATTTCACTCCTCTCCTCTATTATTTGGTTGAGTAGCATAACACTGTTTTTTAGTGTCTTTGTGTACTTTACTTCATTTCATACATTTCTCCCTATCTATCTGTCTGTCTGTGGAGGTGGGAACACCAAAACAGAGGTTTGACTGAGGAAAACCCCTAAACAACCCCAACACTTTCTCTCTCTTGTGTGCTGGTATTGAAGACACTCACGCGCTAGAAGCTTCATCATTCAAACAGTTGTAAGCGTTTCTTTTCTACTTTCTATTCTCCTTATCTACTACACTTCTATTTTAGCTTTATCTCTTTCTGTCATTTCCTTACTTTCTAGAAGTTCCCAGTAATTAGAGTAGAAGCATTCACTTTTTTATTCTATGAGATAAACCTTCTCTCTAGTCCGTACAAGACACTAGTGCACCTTTGGGACGCCAGTCCATCATGTTGTCATCCATGTTTTGCGCTGACGTCCTTTGGTCAAGAGCTTGTTAGTTTGTCCAGAGAATCTCTGTGACTTGCTCTTTCTGATTCTAGAAATCTCACTGTTGTCCTTTGAGGTAGTTTAGGGAAGCTCACCTCGTGAGGCTCTTTGAATGAAGAGAACTCGTGAGTAGCGAGTCCCCCTTCTCTACATTTTGGTGAACTCGATGTGAAGAACATCTTTTTCAAAAACTAGGAATTTATTTACCCCTACTTGGTGGGGTCATAACTTTTGACTTGATGCTCGAATTTCAGAACCATTTGCACCGTTGGAAAGGTCTCCTAGAGAACTAGTTCAATCCCTAAAATACTAGTGCCTTTGGTAGTCAAATTTTAGGGACCGACACAATTTTTGACCTCAAATTCCGCTCTGGAGACCTCCAAAAATATAAATTACTAGAACATAGAAAATACCAAAAAAGTCATAATGAATTTAATATCTTCTTTTATTAGTTCTATATCTAATTTTGTGCAAAATTTTAATGATATTCTATTTCATGCATGTGATGGTGACTTGGCTTTACCCATGACACTCGGTGTCTTTGAACCTTCTCATGAAATTCTTATTGCTTTGGAGGATATCTTGTTGCAAGAAGATGAAATCATTGATACCTTTCTTAATGTTACTCTACCTTCTATTCATTCCAATGCACTCTCCTCTAGAGATGAGGCAATTGTGAATGATGAATCTACCCTTCATCCCAATGCACTCTCTTCTAAGGATGTTGCATTTGTGAATGATGAATTTCTTATTTATCCTAATGCACTCTCCTCTAGAGATGATGCATTAGTTCATGATGGATCCCCTTCCACATTTGATCCTATTTGGATCGATGTTGAGAATATGTCTTCAAATAATTGTTCCACTAGTTGTGGTGAGTCTGTAAATGTAATCTATGTCTCTGCTGCCCCTCAAAGGCCTAAGAGACTGGTCATTTACGTGACTCCTACTGGCCCTTCTCCTGAAAGGGTTTGTTCAATTGATGGTGTTCCATTTGATAGTGATTCCCTTGATCTTTCTAAGGCTCTCTCTTATAGAGAAGTAGTCCGTACCTATGATACTAGAATGAATAAACAACTAAGACTTCCTCAAGCACCTGAACCTATGAATAAAGCACCTCGTGATTACAAACTTGTCAAGAAATCTTAGGATACTCTGACTAAGATCTCACTGTGGGACTTGCTTCAGTCTACTCTGGTTTATCAAGATATGCTTCAAGAAGACTTGCAAAAGATCCTCTTGCCTTCTTCCGCTAGGCTGATAGATGATGATGTGTTGATAGATCATATTCGTGCAGATTCGTTGAATGTCACATTCTATCCCCAAGAAATCCCACCTTCAAAAGTACAGAAGCAAGAATATCCTCTAATGATTATAGTTAACATTAAAAAGATTAGCGTTAGACATACTCTCGTTGACTCTAGTTCGATGCTTAATGTATGCAGTATTGATCTATTGCCTAAGATTAATATTAATTCATCTTCTATTAATGTTTCTTCTATTGAAATTCGTGGGTTCGATAATTTTGGTCGACAAGCTCTAGGTACAATAGTATTACCTTTGCAGCTTGGACCTGTTACCGTACCTACCCTTGTATATGTTATGTCAAAGAAGCTAACTTATAACCTTCTTCTTGGTAGACCGTGGATTCATGCTATGGGTGCAATCCCATCTACCTTGCATAAATCTATTAAGTTCATTTGTAACAATAAAGTAGTCATAGTCATAGCTGACCCTGATGCTAAGCACTTATGTGAAATGGTAGCTACTAGTCAAGCTCCGGTTGTGCCTACTCTTATCCCTTTAGTGACTTCCAGTGTGTCCATGTTTACTCCAGCAGTATCTACTACAAAGGGTACTCTTGAAATAAATGTCCCTGAAGAAGACCCTTCTGAAGTAGGAAACCTTAAGTTTGTTCCTTCTACCTCTTATTAAGAGAATGTGTGTCTTGGTGATGATTGGGGTCCTTTAGAATTTACAAATTCCTTCATTCAAGAATATAAAGCTGACCCAATTCGCTTAGAGCTTCCGACAACGTCATTCACACCTGCTATCAAAGATGATTGTCTCTCTATATTGCGGGATAATGTGAATACAAACTATAATGTTCTTAGTATTTATCCTCCTTCCGAGGAAGACGATTATGCTTCTGCTAAGGAGGATAGTGTCGATAGTCCTATCAAGAAGGATGATGATGATCCCGTAGAAGAGTATGTTGCCCTTGCCAGAATAACACTCTCTATGGAGATCCTCCTCCTTTTTCTTCTATCTCCATGTATTCTTCTCCTTGTGAGCAGTCAAATCTTTCTTCGCAAGAGAAAGGGTTGCTTCCTTCTCCTCATCCTTTGTCTGAGCAAGAGCATATTTTGTTACGACTTCTTAAAGCTCGCTTAATTATTCTTCCTCCTCCTCATAAAAAATCACATAAACATTCTTTTTGTGCATACCATAGAGTGCCTGGCCATTCCACTAGTGAATGTATGACCTTGAAGGAAAAAATACAACTTCACAATTTAGGTTCTTGTTGATGCACCTATCTTTTCTTCGCATGACAATTGGTATTGAGGTTTTCCTCTACCCTGTTCTAAATATCTTGCATGGTTCTCCTCCCCTGTATGTTGGGGGTAGTGATAACTTATTCTAGAGATGTGTGTCCTTCTTAAGGACCCCCTCTCTTCTCCATGTCTTTCAAATATAGCATCCCTTGAGTGGACCCTCTTTCTTCTAAAGGGTTCTCGAGGGACCCATTTGAAAGTTCTTTATATCAAACAAATTCCATGGTGTCTAACTCAAGGGAATCCCATCTAGACCTATCTTTGCATCTAGCTTGGGGGTAGCCTGACTAGACTTTACTTTTCAAACAAGTGTGTCCCTTGAGTGGACCCCTCTTCCTTTTGAAGGGTTCTCGAGTGACCCCTTTGAAATTCTTCCAGTTAAATGATGGTCTACATGACTGTCTGCTCAATGATATAGGTTCTACTCTGAAGCGGGTTTTGCTTTTATCACTTTTACTATGTGATACGAGCGCTACTCTAAAGCGGGTTTTTCTTTTATCACTTTTACTCTATGATACATGCTCTACTCTGAAGGAGGTTTTTCTTTTATCACTTTTACTTTGTGATACATGCTCTACTCCAAAGCGGGTTTTTCTTTTATCACTTTTACTCTGTGATATGGGTTCTACTCTGAAGTGGGTTTTTCTTTTATCACTCTTACATTCATTTATTCTTGTATATACTAGTTCGAAGATCTGCATCTTCTTCATCCCGAGTATATTCTCTTTCTTCAACTTCATAGTTCTGCGGAATTATGAAGTCCTATTTTGACCCTACACTCTCAGGTTCGTCAGATCGTGGTCTACTTCCTCGATGGTTCAGCTATACATATCTTACCTTACTACTTCTTACTACTCTACTTTACCGAAGCACTCATTAGTATTCATGCTCGCTAAAGCAGGGAAAAATGTATAGGAGTGAGTTTGCACCCCTAATGCAAATTCCCCTTTCACCCTTTTCCACTATAGAAAACCAAACTCGGAGGCTTAATTCCACATAAGCTCGGTGTTCACATCACACTTGATGACCATTATGAGTGTTGGTACTGTCCAAGACTCCCACGCAACCCGTAGATTTTCGTGCAACATGTAGATGTTCACGTGATGCACTTATGTCCCTAATAGATTCCCACATCTGGAGCCTGTAGAGGAGTTACATTTCCCATTGGGAATCAACTTGTAATGCCCTCTTCGACTGAATGACCCGAATATGGTTATTTTCTTCCCTCTTTCCTTCATATTCACTATTCATTCCTTCCAATTTTCATCTTTGGATCCCTTCATTCTCCAGCTCTCCCTGAGCCCTCTCTTAAGCTCTTCATCAGCTCCTCTACAATCTCTTCACAAGCTCTAAGAAGCTTATTCGCCATCTCTTCAAACACTTTACACTTCATAGCAGCAACATCAACACTCCATCACTTCAATAGAGCAAGTGTGGAACAAACACCATTGCAGTAGAGGCTTGAGTTCCTCTCGTTTTCTCCCCCACTAGCCTTGAGCACTTTGGGTGGAGGCGGTAAGATTTCACTCCTCTCCTCTATTATTTGGTTGAGTAGCATAACACTATTTTGTAGTGTCTTTGTGTACTTTACTTCATTTCATACATTTCTCCCTATCTATTTGGCTATCCGTGGAGGTGGGAACACCAAAATGAGGGTTTGACTGAGGCAAACCCCTATACAACCCCAACACTTTCTCTCTCTTGTTTGCAGGTATTGAACATAATCACATACTGGAAGCCTCATCATTCACACAGTTTTAAGTGTTTCTTTTCTACTTTCTATTCTCCTTATCTACTTCACTTCTATTTCATCTTTATCACTTTTTGTCATTTCCTTACTTTCTTGAAGTTCTCAGTAATCAGAGCAGAAGCATTCACTTTTTTATTCTCTGAGATAAACCTCTCTCTAGCTCGTACAAGACACTAGCATGCCTTTGGGACACCAGTGCACCACGCTATCATCTATGTTCTGCGCTGATGTCGTTTGGCTGAGACCTTGTCAGTTTGTCCAGAGAATCTTTGTGACTTTCTCTTTCTGGTTCTATAACTCTCACCGCTGTCCTTTGAGGTAGTTTAGGGCAGTTCGCCCCATGAGGCTCTCTGAATGAAGATAACTCGTGAGTAGAAAATCCCCCTTCTCTACAATATATTCATCGGTCCAATTGAGGTCTCGTATATATGTATGATTTTGTATCATCCTATCACACTTGTTTCATTGGTGATGATGTATTTATGGAATTCACACTTTTTTGATGATGATATATATGAGATATACCTTCTTCAATTCAACTTCATTATGTGCTTATGTGATGATCATGGATGATGATGTATGATGATGTATGTTTATATATGTTTTTGTACTATTTTGATGTATGCATATGATGTGGATGGATGGATCATACTTTGTTTTATATGATGCTTTATTATGGATGATCAATATATCATTTGGATATATGATGTTTATGTAATTGATATTTGATGGATGTATGTCCCATACATGATACATGGTTTTTTTATTGGTTTATTATCATCATGATATGTATTGATGACATTGTGGATGCATGATGGATATGGTACTAGATATTGCAATGCAGGATGGATGTTAGTTAGAAGAAATACTGATGATGGATAGAAATATGATGTTGTTAGTAGTTGATGAGTTTCTTTCACTTTGCTTTGGAGACTTTGCAGTTTTGAACAATCTTGTTTGATGTAGCAAATAGATACGATGCACCAGGGTATTAATGACCAAGGTGACTTTGTATCTATTGCGTGGACTTTGAATCTACAAACAAATAACATCTTTTCTCATACCAAACATACAAAAACTTTGTTTAAAGCATATTTTTGGGGTTGTGTTAATATCTTTTTGGACCAGTCACACAGAGAGGTATAGAACACCTAACATGCAACTCCTTCACAAAATTTTTCAACACAACTTTTATACACTCAATAAAGCAATTATTTTCCATGGTAGTATTACAAAAATATCTTACAAACAACAAATCAAAATGAATCTCAATTGCCCCCATTCCTTCTTCTCTAAATCCTTTTGGACATCCTTGAGAGATCTTGGGAATGAGTCAATAAAATAAATCACAAAGATAAGACTACAAAAAGATAAAAACAAAGTTGCAGTATCACTTTCCATATCTATTTGGGGTGCGGCTAATATTTGATGTTGATCATGCCTATCATAGGAACAAATCTGTTAAGGCATATCTCAGGATGTTGTTGGGACTTTTCAAAAAGATAGGTAGTTGATATGGTGGCCTTGTTTTTGTTCATTTTGTTATCATATATTGATGATTTTTTTCTTGAAAGTTCTAGCTTTTGATGCTTTCTTTCTTTCTTTGTTTTTTTTTGTCAAAGGGTGAAGATGACGATTTTTTTATTATGGATGAAATTTTTATTGCAGATTGTGATGATGGGATAGTACTTTTTATTTTTATTTTTCTGATTTTATGATGTTGTTTTTTGTTATTTTCAGGGGAATAACCTAGGGCCTTGGGGGCTCATCAAAGATAAGCCTTGCCTATGTTGTATAGGCATAGGCTCGTAGTTCGCTTGGTTTGGATGTTTTTGACCTTTTCTATTTTATGAATGCTTTTGGATTTTGACTTTTTGACTGTTTTTGTATTTTATATTTTTGACTAAGCATGATAGAAACCTAAGGGAATTGACCTAGGGTCTCGTGGTCTATTAAGCCTTGCCTATGTTGTACATACATAGACCACACAGTTCGACCATTTGAATCAAAGCATAAACTACTTTTGGGATAAACAACATTGATAACTTTGATTGATATTCCACTCTTGTGTCTAGAGGATATGTTGTGGGAAATTTGCTTGAACTAGCTGTGGGGTTCAAGAAAATGTTGATATCTTAGACTATTTGAGTAAAGAAATAACCCAACGATGATTTTGTTTTTGGTGTGTTTTTTTTTAATGTTTTTTATTTTTTCTATTTTTCAAATGTTTTTGATTTTTTCTACTTTGACCATGATAGGATGTTCAAAGATCTAATCCATGACTAGCTTTAGGAAGTTGTCCCTATTTGGAGACAAGACTATGTTCCAAAATTAGTAACAAGCCATGGTTGGAAACATGTTTTATTATGAATGGGTGGATGTTGTGGATAGTACCGATAGATAATGATGTGAGTATTATTCAAATATAGTGATTGTTTTCTAGGTTTTCACTATGGTACCTATTCTAGTAGTGACAAAAAAGTGGTTTTCACTTAAAGAACCTTTTATTTCTCTTTACTATTTTTCTTGCTTTTTGATTTTTTATATTTTTTATCATTTTTACATTTTTACCCTTTTTCTTGGGGTTGATTTTTTTAATTTTTACCCTTTTTCCTGTGGTATTCTGATATTGAAAACTTGGATTGATATTTCACTTTGTTTTTCTAGAGGATATGTTGTAGAAAAGCTTACTTGAACTAGCAGTGATGTTCAAGCAACTATTGATATCTTAGGATTTTCGAGTGAAAGAACAATCCATGTTTTTGGTATCTTTGAAGGTTACCTTGGTAGTGTGTTGGTGGTACACCTTATTATCAGACTGAAATGTTTTGAAGGTTACCCTAGTGGTGCATTGGTGGGATACCTTGTTGTTGGAATGAACTGCTTTGAAGGTTACCTTGATGGTGTGTTGGTGGGATACCTTGTTGATGGGACAAATTGCTTTGAAGGTTTCCCTGATAGTGCGTTGGTGGTACACCTTGTTTTTGGGATGATGCCTAGATCACAATGTGAGTTAGAAGATATAAATCAAGATTTATTCTGAAGCAAGATGTAAGTACTTGCCCCCAGTGTCTAGCAAAGTAGTTAATGGGTTATCTTGTGATAGGATAACATGTTTGGATAAAGTATTCCCCATTTTGGACAATGCCTCATGGCTTAGATATTGTTGGATGAGATGGGGTCAATGATAGTGACCCATGTCAATATGTTTTCCATAAGCAAGTGTAAAGTGTACACCAAACATTTTTCAATTGGATTGGATTTATTATGGATAGGTTGAGATGCTTCCACATGAAATGGTGCATGTAGATGCTCGATTCTTACACATGATGCCTGTTTTCCAGGTTTTCATCATGGTACTTGTCCAAGTGCCACCATAGTGGTTTTCACTAGAGGATGATTTTTCTCTTGAATATTTTCTTGATTTTTTAAATTTTTTTATTGATTTTTGATGTCACACAAAATGCCTGTTTACCAGGTTTTAATTATAGTGAAAATTGTTTTCTCATGTTGAACCACCTGGTGGTGCTGATGTAGATGTTGTTGGTGCTAATATGGTGCTGTTTTTGTCATGACTTTCCAATGATATCTTGCTTGGAGGAGTGTTTTTTCTATTTAATATGGATGCTTGAGTGTGACCTTTGATAATTCTTATCTTCCTTGTTGATATCAGAGTTACCCTTACCTTGATGCACACATCGTGATAGAGTGCCCTTATAATCCTTATGATAAAGAGTTGCTGCCAATACATGGTTAATGCGAGATTTGGATATCTTGGATGGTGAAATGCTCTGAGGGATATGATATTCAGATGGATTGGTTGACAATTTGGAACCTTTGATTTTCCAAACTTGGGATGATGAGCAACGATGGGTGGATATGGAGATTCGATTGAGACCAACATCTTGATATACCCTGTAGGTCACTCTTGAAGCTTTCTTTTGCATTGTTGGATGTTTTTGATGGATGAACTTCCCTTTTTAATTTTCCCCCATAGTTTATTTGACTAATGGAGTTTGGTAGGGATGTTTTTCTTGCTTTTTCTTTTGTATCCATTTGAATCTTTCTTTTCCATTTTGTTTTTTTTATTCTTTTTCTTCAATGACTTGTTTTGTTCTTGGGTATAGATTTTTCTCTTATTGTTGGTACCAATTAAAGGTTTGAAATATGTGGGTGATGATTCATGATAAGTCTAGTTGTAGCATTGGTAGCAATTTCATCATAAGGACTCTTTGTGCTCTCTATGTTGATGCTTGCATTAGATAAAGTTACCTCCAATATTATCGAGGTATCCTTGATATGTTTGGATCCCTTAATTGTTGAATAACCAAGACCTTGGTGCTTAGGATTGCCAATAATCTACACTAGTTCTAGTATACCATGTTCATGTAGGTCTAATCCTCTATCTTGCTACTGAATCCATTGAGAAAGTTTATTTGTAATAGGACATCTTACCTTGGAAACAAGGTGCTAATCCTTCTCTTCTCTGTCGTGGATCTTCAAATGTGATAGCTTCTTCATTGATAGAACCATTCATATGTGAGATAACTTACGAATTAAATTTTTCAATTCGATCTTGTGAAATATCAGGTTTTGATGGCCCTTCAATACATCGATGCTTATTTGCTTGTTGTATACCCAATGCTCTACTGCTTAGGATTTATCTTTTCTGATTTCAAGATACCGTGCTCCACATTTTCATGCTCAATGTCTTCAACCTTCCTAGAGAATGTTTATGATTTTAATGCTTCTTCTTGATCAATTTCAAATATGTCTATAGATTTTTGGTGCTTTGATTATGTGTAAAAATGTTAAGAGTAGGTGACTCTTGTTCCTTGGTTATGATATCAAGAGTATGAGACTCTTGTCTTGGATGAAGATCATCTACATGTCCATTAGGAGTAAGCATCTCATGGGTAGATGTATGTGTTCTTGGAATATGGATTTTTTCTTCTTTTGGAAAACCTTGGATGTTGTGGAAGATATCTACCAAGTCATTGTAGTATTTTGTGTTGGAAATATGCCTCAATCGCGTTGGCTTGTACCGCTTTGGTCTGAGGGACTTCATGTGTTCAACCTTTTCATTTTCGCCAAGACTCTGTCTGGTTGGTGAGACTCCTGGTGGTGTTTTGGCGATGCCCCGACGGGTCTGGCTTGGAAGCATTTCTTATCGGCTGGCGATCGCTATCGGCGGGAGTCTTTGTGTTGCTCCACTGATGGGCCAATGTGGCAAGGCAATCTCATATTGGCGGGTGACATTTCATGTCCCACCGATATGCCGAAATGCACTGAGCGATTGAAGTTGGACCAAGCAACGAAGAACTTGATTGACGGTTGTGGAGGCTTTGATCTGATGGTGTCCATTGTGTTCCGTGCCATCTTGATGCAAGTACCACGGAGAAATTTTTGGCCAAGTAGAATTGCTTGTGCATTTGACGCATGGCGGTGAGTTAAGCAGTGTGCGTAGCGAAAGGATTGTAGATCCCGAGCATTTATGTTGTGTTGTTGGGCTATGGAAACTTGTCATTGTCTCGAGAGTTCCTTGGGGAATATAGCGGATGCCGCTTGAGATTCCCCAAAGGAGCTCTAGTGACTTACAAGTGGCTCGGTGGGACCCGAGTGTGCTCTAAGTGGTGGACATGTGGCAGCTTCAGAAGCCAATTCTAGGCGGGCTCAAGGGAATCTTGGAGATTTCCTCCTGGTGCCCCAGTCACATGGCTTGTGGGACTCGATAAAGCTGACGGTCGGTGTTTTAATGATAGCAGTTGATTTCTGCCTCAGAATGGTTAGTGATGGAGCTCAGGGTGACTGATTTGCAAGCGACAGACCAATGGCAGTGTGACACGTGGTGAAATCTCATTGGTTGATTTTGCATTGTTGTTGCAAAGCAATGGCTAGTGACCAAAAACTTGTGCATGCATCTCGAGGGTTTGATCTGAATGTGAATTGATTGCAGGGTAGCTCGATGTCAGTTGCTAGGGTAGTGCACATAACCCAAGATGGTGAAGCTTGTCAGTGGGGTATTATGAGACCCTGATGGTTGTTTGGTGGGTATGCAATTTTGACTAGACGCTGAGAGGTTGGCTTGAGGCCGATGGAATGCCGATTGATGCTGAGCCGGAAGGTGAGACTAGATGCTGATCAATAGTAAGCCAAAGTTGAGAAGATGAAGCTGAAAGTAGAGCAAGGTGATAGAGATCAGATCAAAATATCAAATGATCAGCGGATCGACAAATCCATGATCGGTGAGCTTGGTCAGAGATCAAAGAGTGTGTGTTCGAGCGGTATGCGTAGAGCATTGTAACCATGAACACTGAGACACTCAGAACTTGGGCAGATGTGAACCTGAGGTGGTTGCTAGGCTGTGTCGGCTGAAAGGTTGGCTGTGCAAATGGGATGAAGAGCTGAAGGGAACCTTCAGTATATGTCTTGTGAAGACATTTTAATAGTGCAAGGTTGTAGATCTATAATGTTGCTTTTATTTCTCCAGATGAACAAGATGTAACTCCTGTAATGGCTATGATCCTAATATTGTATTGTAACCATTTATTTGTTGAATAATACAATGGCTCTATCTTTTGGAGTGTGGGTTTTTTTACCCGAAAGGGTTTCCCGCACTTAAATCTGTGTGTTCATTTGTTTATCTATTCATGATGTTGAATCTGGTTTAAGTTTACATGTGCTTTTCTCAGAAGGATCAATGGGGGAGAACTATTGTGCCTGTTTCCACTTGATGGCATAGTTGTTAGTGCTTTTCGAGTGATTTAGAAATGAAATTCACTGAGGCACTACTGGTTTTAGACTTTAAATTTGAAATGTTCTCGTACGGTAACCCCAACATTTTGATGATAGAAATTATTGATCTTGAATTTGTGTGGTATCATTTTTTACATGCTTTGGTTCATGATGTTGACATGGATCAATTTCAAAGAAGGGATTGCTTGTAAAGGATCCTTGGATTTTCTCAAAATGTGGGCATATGGGTGATAGATCTTGGCTTAGATTATCTACATTGGGTAAAAGTGTGGGATTAAGAGTCTCTTGATCATCAATATGTACCATCATGAGGTTGGATGATGTTAACATATCTTAGACTAGATCATTGCTAAACTTGGGTGATTGATTTTGGTCATGCTTGGGATTAAATTCTTTATGTATGTCCTCTTGCTCATTGGATGATGTAGAGACATTGTCAATGTGATCGGTGATAGATAGCTCTTGATTATTGTTTTCAAATTTTGAGGTTGAGACATTGTCATTGTTGTCATTGGTAGATGGACCTTGAATGTCATCTTAAATATCTATTTCTCTTTGATCAATAAGGTATTGGATGATATGTTTGAGTGTAGCACATCTATTTGTTGGGTGACCCTTGATTTTGTGGTACTCACATTGTTCGTACTTGTTATACCAAGGAAGTTTAAAGTTTTGTTCACCATAAGTTGGACTGTCATTGATTTTGATAAGGTCCTATTTTAATAGTTTGTGCATGATTACCTCTAAATTCTCTCCCAAAGGGGTGAATTTCCTTCTTGTTGGTAATCTTTCCTTTGTGGCTTTTCTTGATTGTTTTGCTCTTGATTTTGTGAAAATCCTTTATATTGTGTTTGAGGTACATTGTGGTGTTTTGGAACTCCTTGATACTGTGATTGAGGTACATTTTGATATTGCACTTGAGGTACACCTTGGTGTTGCATAACTTCTTGATACTACGATTGAGATATATTTTGATATTGTGCTTGAGGTACACCTTGGTGTTGCGGGACTTCTTGTTATTGCGATTGAGGTACATTTTGATATTGCACTTGAGCTGCACCTTGGTGTTGCAGAACTTCTTGATACTGTTGATATTGCAAGTGTTGTTGATGTGGATATTGAGGTTTTTGTGGATTGTCAAGATGTTGATATGGCGACTCACTCTTTTTATGGTGTCCAAATCTTTGTTGATAAATTTTTCCAATTCAATTTTCAATTGCATTTAGGGAAAGTTTATGTTGTAGGTTTTGATGGTGATTTTGAAACCCTTGATGTTGTTGTGACCCTTAATAAGAGTGATTCAGGTAATAGATTCATGTTGACATGTATTTGGGATGTTTTGATACTCAATACCATATCATAAGGTCACTTGGTTTATATCCTCATGGGCCACCTTCGTTGTTCATGGTGTTTGTTGGTGGGATGTTGGTGTTGTTCTTGTTCGCTTCCATGTTCTTCCTATGTTGTGATCTTGTAGTTGTCATAAACAACTGTTAAGATTTTGTGAATATTTTCATGATTCCTAGTCTCTAGAAAATATTTGGCCTATGGGTGTAAAGCATGCATAGAAATGGTATAGCGTATTTTGATGGATGCAATATATTCTCTAGATGTACCCTTTGGAAAAAAATTTCATAGGGTGGTTCTTGGAAAGATGGAATATAGATTCCCACTTAAGGATTTTTCTCTTGCTGGTGCTCATGAGGGGTATATGTCTATTACCACGTAGGTGGTGGTAACACAGGTCTTTTGGTTTCTATTTTTGCTTTCTCTTCCTCTTCTTCTAAGATTTGTGCTACATTTCTCCACTGGTTGGGTTTTTTGTTCTTCTCAAATATGAAGGTTCTTAAACTACTAATGACATCAATTGTTTCACCTTCTATGTGTGTGAGACTAGGTTGTAGGATTGGTGCTATAAGGTTCAGATGTTGAACTAGATCAGTTTGTTTCTAGATGGTCATAAAGTGTGATGGTTTTGAGATGGTTCCTATGAAGCTCAAGAACCTAAGGTTTGAGTGTTGTTTTGCAAGGGTGCTACTTTTCAGAGATAAAAATGTTGAAGGACTAGGGTTGATTTTTCACTTCCTTGTCAAGGGGATATGTTGCACATAAGCTTACTTGAACTATCTATGAGTCCCAAGCAACTGTTGATATCATAGACGTCTGAGTGAAGGAATGATCCCAATGGTTTGTTTGATTTTGATTTTTCACAAGTAGGATGGAAATAATGGATGAAGGACTAAATGACTTATCTATTTTTCCAATTGTTTCATTCTAACAATGATTCTATAAACAACTTTGGTTTTTTTCCCCAATTGTCAATAGGATAGAGAAATAGCATTGGTTTTTGAGCAAAGGCGCTAATCTGGAAGCAAGAGTGACCAATTTGATTAATTGTGAGCTAAAATGTGTCAAGTGCATGGAATTTTATGAAGCAGGCGTGAGATGGAATGGCAAGTGCAACTGCTGTGTGTTTGTATCAAATGAAATGCTTACTTAGGAAAAAGTGAGTTTCTTTAGGAAAATGCAAGCATCTTGGAAGCAAGTGCGCCAATTTCTCAGAAGCAAATGCAAGGAAATAAAAGCAAGTGCACGAGTCTCATAGAAAGTGCTCAGCTTTTGTCAAATGCAACTGATTTTCATCAATGAAGTTTCTAAAATAGAGAGAAAATGCAATGGAATTTTGACAACTCAGAAAATGTGACAATTGCTCCAAAATTTTGTGCAGAGGTGGTCTCTTTATGTTTTGTTTCCGGTTTGAGAAATCTTTCTCTGAATTTTTGAAAGTTTAATTTGGTGTCTTCCTTAATTTCTATGTGTTTGGAGTATGGCAAGTGATAAAACAACACTTGGAATGACTCGAAAATCATGGACTTGTGTGACCTTCATGTCTATAGATTAAGTTGTGAAATCATGAAACCCAATCCATAGTTCCAAAATGTTTATTTTGATCAATGTCGCCTGAAATAAAATCTTGAATAGTTAGAAACCTTTAAGGAAAATCCTTTCAAGCAGTGCAAATATAGGGCTTCTATAAAAGCATACACTAAGTCAAAAGGTTTTCATTTCAACCACCATGTTTAGTGTTTGTTTGGATGTGTTCTTTTTAGATCAAGGAAAAAGTTTGATGTCAAATTATTTTGAATTTATTTGGCAAGTTTAACATAAACAAGCAATTACAACCCTAGTGGATGGAAACCATTCTTTTAGGTAGGCTTTCCTCTTTCTCTAAAGAGACGGTTTTATATGCAACTTATGGCATGGGCCTATAGTCAGACTTGGCAAGTAACTTCTCAAAAGTAAATTTTGATGCACAACTTTCAAAGAATGTTTTTCGATAAAGGGATATCTTCTAAAAAAATTTGGCTCTTAGTAATGTTCTAGGGATATTATTTTTGGGCCCCTATACATGTGGTGTTTTGTTCAATTAAGAACCTCTCAGCCCTTGTGAGTTTTTACACATCACAAGGATACTGCAGGAGAATATGTTGGCATAGGCTAGTAGCACCCAATGGGATGATGAACTTTCCTCACACCCACAAACTATTTATATAGCGGTCCAGAATGATAGTACCACTTGGGTCGCCTATGAGTTCTCTAGTGCAGGATGTTTCACAATAAGCTAACCCTCTAAAAAGGTATTCTTGAAAATAAAGGTGCAAGTATCAAGATGTTTTCACTCACCCAAGATTGCCAAAAGGTCTAAGGGGAGAAGACAACCATCTAGCTTGCCAATCACTGAATGCACAATATACAATTCATAGTAGTTTGATTATTTTTAAACACCTGGAGCAATTTTTTTGATAAGGTAAGAAAAATTTATAGGGTGTTGTACCCTTAACACATCAATCCACACATGCCAAAAAGATCAAGTCCAAATAACATAATAAATAGCCAAAAAATAGAACTAGCCAAAAAATAGAACACCGACCACAAATTGACAGTAGATAGCAAAAACACAGACTAGCACAAAACTAACTGTCATTATCCTAGTTCTTTGACAGGAGGTCCATAACATCATTCTTGACCCATTCTTGATCCTTGTCAACAATGTTCCCTTCTAGCTCATCTTTAATTACCATAGATAGAGTGCTTGTGATAAAGTGAACTAGCTTCACTGTAAAGTGGGTCAAGCCCCTGAATCTCTTATCCAATTTGTAAATTCTCTCCTTTAGCTCATGATGCTCCTCCCCATCATTAGCAACCTACATGTCCTCAGTATGTTCAACATCCAGCGAGTGCGAGGATTGGGAGGTCGAGTCCTCTTTCTACTCTTTGTTGTTAACAAGAATGGTGTGGGGTCCTTTCACCAACTCCTCCTCTTCCTCCTCAGACATCTCATCATCCTTGTATTCTTTACTGTCTGACCACTCCTCCTTCGAGTCCAAAACCACCTATCTTTTTTATTATTTTTGGCCAATCTCCCAGACCTCCAAATTATGGTCTCCCCTCTAGTCACAACCGTCACCTCCACCACCATGTCACCCTTAGAGTCCTTCCCCACAATTTTTTTTCCTCTACCCTCTTTCACCAGATGCTCCATCAAGCCTTTCCTATCATCTTTACCCTTACTCTTCGGTATGGCTTTGTAAGTAGTTTTGACTGGGGTTTCCTTTAGTTCACACAGATTGGATGCATTGCTTGTCTGGGCATTTCCCGCATTCCCCTTGAGTTTTTTGGCATCAGGCTTGGGTTTAGGATTCTCAGTAGCCCCCATGTGGGATTTCTGAATGGGACCTTAAGAATTGGCCGGGGAGATGTTAGCAACAATGAGGGGTTAATTTTCTTGCACACAAACAACATATATGGGAACAGAGCTTTCTAAATCCATAAGCAGGAAAAAAGGAAAACTTAACAAAACTTTGTGCCTAAGGTGATTCAACAAAGGGAAATGGTAGAAAACGTAGGTTTTCTATCTACCTTCAAGCATCACATATTTCATGAGGGCCAAACAAACTTAGTCCCAAGGTTGCGGAAGGGCCTCTCGCTTGAAACCCGACTATTTGTAGATAGGCTCCTCATTCCCCACAAAAAATGCTTTCATGTTGTCATTATCCTGGGTCTTAGTATGTTTTAGATATTTCTTCCCAATGCTCTGCAACCTAGTAGCCTGCGCAATCACATCTTCACTAACCTCAAAATAAATATTTCCCAAAGTCACTCTTCGGTCCTTCCAAGAATTGGAAAAATGTGCAGACAAGTTAGGGTCATAACCCACGAGACTCTCCATCAGAGGAGGTAAGCCACCTTCGACACATATATGCCACACAAGTGGGTTTTTGCAGAATTCACCACAGTTTTTGGGCTCTGTCTACACACGATCGCCACCCATAATGTCTTTCTGCACAGGAAAAAACCAAAGAACTTGTAAAAGCAAACTGTTAGAGATATTGGTTAAACAAAGGGTCTTCCTCACATAATGGATATTTTGTCAGATTAAGTAGCATTGGTTAATCAAGATAGTGTGTAGGACACACACATCAATAGGAAAATCACTAAGCTTAATCTTGGTCGTATCATAAATGGGGATCTTGAATCAATTGCGTCTAGGTAAGCAAGACATGATGGAAAGGCGAGGATTAATAGCCATATTGTCCTTGCACAAAACTCTAGGCAGGATGGTCTTGGGGCCAAATTTAGTAATACCAAGGAAATCGGGTTTGGGAAGCAAAGATAAAATAGCGGATATGGAATAGCCAAAAGGGAGCTTTCCCTCATAATGAGTTGTCACATCAAGGTTTAAATCCACGCGCTTAAGGAAGAAATGAAATTTTAACACAATCCCCATAAGGAGATAGCATAAGGTACAACCTTGTAAAGTCTTAATCACGAAGTATGTGCCATATTCCCTTATAAATCCCTCTTCATTTAACATGGGATTAGCCCAAAAATTCAAATTTTTCCACTCGTAGGCCACCTTAGATTTTATGCCTATCCACCTAGCCCAAAGTACTAACATGTGGACACCCCATAAGACCCCCAAAATCATAAAATTGGTAGTCATCATAACAAATAAGGGTTTTGTTCTTTCAAGACTAGGTCTTGAATTCTTGGCGATAAGTTCCCCAAATTGTGCCAACATTTAGAGAAATTCTGAAAGGTCCCAAAGTTAGCAAAGGCATCAACCATTTGATTTCCTTCCCGATAAATGTGGGTAATTTTCCTTAATCTTAGCTTAGACATAAGGAGAATATCCTTCATACTCCATCCAAGCAATCTGCTGAAGTTAACAACATAAATAATGGATTTAGAGTCACCTTCAATGTGAAGGTTCTCGATCCCTAGAGAAACAACAATCTAAAGGCCCTTGAGTAGTGCACATGCTTCCACAATCATAAAAGATTGGAAACCAATCCCCTAGCATAACCTGCCACAAGATCACCTCTGGAATCTCTGATCACACCTCCTATACTAGCTTTTCCCAGGTTGCCTTTTGCAGCCCCATAAAAATTGAGTTTAAACCATCCTCTATCTGGTGGCTCCTAGATAGTGTTACTCCTAGTCAAGGATCTGGAGTTGTCAAAGGAACTTGCATCCAAATTATGATGCCAAGTCTAAGCCATTTTGATTTCGCTTTCAGTGGGTCCCTTTTCCAGAGTTTTCCCATTGAAGGGGGATATGTTTTCCTCAATAAGGCGGGCACCTATACCAAAGACCTCCTTAGGAATCATCTTAGTGTTCCTGAAAAGCTTGTTGTTCCGTTTCTTCCATAAACACCAACAAATAATGGGAGGGACCTAGTTCCAAATTTCTGCAGGCAATGGGTGACTATAAGGACCATAACAACCCAAAATAAAGGATTTAATATCCTTACACATGGCCCAATGTATACCCAATATTTTAATAGCCATTCCCCAAACTTCAACAACAAACGAGCAGTGTAATAGTAAGTGGTCAACAAATTCATCACAACATTTACATAAGAAACATCTGTTGGGGATATAAAACCCTCTTTTCCTCAAATTGTCCGGAGTAAGGATCTTGTTGTGATAGGCGGTCCAACAAAAGAAATTGACTTTTAGGATCATATGGTGGTTCCAAACCTTCTTCCAAAGGTCAATAGCAACACCCTGGTCTGTCAACGGATTGTACGCTGATTTGACAGACATATCACCCTATTTGTCAAAAGTCCATAAAAATTCATCTCCCAAGAAGGATGAGGGAAGTCTAGTAAAAGAAAGTAAATCTTGTAGAGACTTAGCAAGGTGAAAAAGATCCTAGGAAAAGGGGCAATAGAGGGCCAAATCCTTCCACACCCTAGCCCCAGGAGGCCCAAGAACATAGTCCCTAATGTGGATACCGAAAAATCAATGGGCCAGCCTCTTGAGATTCCTAAATTCAGAATTTTCCAGAGGGGTGTCAAGTAACCAAGGATCTTCCTAGAACCTGATCTTATTACCATTGCCAATCTTCCATTTTAACCCACTCCTGAGAAGACCTTGCATGCTGCAAATTCTCCTCCAAGCCAAAGAATGCTGAGGGTGAACCTCAAAAAGGTAGCTGACCAAAGGCCTGTTCTAAAGATATTTAGTATTCATGATTTTGCACCAATCCTTTGTATTCCTTAGATGATCCTAACCCACCTTGGCCATCAAGGCCTTGTTAGTGTTGGATATAACCCTGATCCCAACACCACCACAATGTTTGGGTTGACAAATTTTTTCCCATTTTACTAGGGAAAATTTCTTCTTGTCCTCAGTCCCAGACTAGAGGAAATTCCTTTGAATTTTTTCAAATTTCTCAGCTATATACCTAGGTATCTTGAATATGGAGAGAAAGTAAATTGACATACCTTTAAGAGCTATAGAAAGAAGTTGAAGTTTACCAGCATGGATAAGAATGGAGCCTTTAATCTAGCAAGTTTCCTTTGGATTCTTTCAAGAACCAAGTTCCAAAAGTTAGGGGTGACCTCCTTAACAGTGAGGGGGAGCCCAAGGTAAACTGAAGAAAGAGCCCCACTCAAACAACCCAACACAGTAGTCACTCTATCTTGCAGATTAGGAGTGTTGTTAAAGAAGTAAATCATGCTTTTGTTGTAGTTTATGCATTGACCAAAGCAGGCAGCATAGTTGTTCCAACATTTTTTCCACTTTCTAGCTTCAATCACAGAGGCTTTCCCAAATAGGAAGGTATCATCCATAAATTGTTGTATCACAATCGGATATAAAGAAGAGGCAACTTTGATTCCCTTTATAGAACCCTTCGATAGTAGACTAGCAAAGTTCTTGCTCAACACGTCTGCAATCATAATAAATAAATAGGGTGAGAGGGGATCACCCTATCTAATCCCTCTACCAACATAGAAAAATCCAAAGGGGGCCCCATTAACCATAACAAAGTACTTAACCCTAGTAACACATTCAAGCAATGTTATCCCCCAAAAAATATGTGAATAAAAGTGTAACAACTTGTTCTTTTTAATTGCACCAATATGAAGTATTCGGGATATCATTCACTTAAGATAGCAATGGTGCAAGACATAAAGAATAACTTGTTCATTTTAAAACCCAAATATGAGTGTTTCTAAGAAATCAATCCTGGTCTTTAACTTGGTCAACAAAAGTAAAAATGAGCATGCGTCAACAAAAGAAATCATTTTTTTTTGTGTTTGTTCTTTTTATGCACCAAAATAAAAGTTCCTAATTATGAAAACTTGGAAATAATTCATTTTTAGAGCATCTTAATTGAAATGTCTTGTTCTTTTTATGCACCAAATGAAAATTGGTAACTTAGGAAAACTTGAAATGGTTCATTTTTAAGAGCACCAAAATGAGAGATTCATTTGTGTTGTTCTTTTTAAAGGACCAAATAAAAGTTCCTATTTTAAGAAATCTTGAAATGGTTCAATTTTTAATAACACCAAAATAAAGTGTGCATTTGTGTTTTTCATTTTAAAGAACCAAATGATGATTCCTACTTTAAGAAAGTTTGAAATAGTTCATTTTAAGAGCACTAAAAACAAAGTGTGTTTGTTCTTTTTATGCACCAAAATCAAATATTCCTAACTTAACAAAACTTGGTAGATTTGGAATGCTTTGACCGTTCATCTTCCCTACAAAAAATGAGTTAGTGTTTCTCACACCCTGCATGCAAACACGTTAGCACCTATCATACGTTCAAAAATAGCCATCTTTTAGCAAAAAAATTAGTTACAAATGTGCAAATCTTGGACATAAGTCTGTGAAAGGAAATGCTCATAAATTAGAGTCAATGCTTCCTTGTCAGAGAGCAAATGTGCAAGTTTATAGCAAGTGCATCCTTGTCATCAGTCAAATGCTCATTTTTAGAGCAAGTGTGCCCCTATTAGAATCAAATGCTTGGAGAAATGTCAAATGTGTAGTTCTTAGTGTCAGATGCATGGTTATCAGTGGAAAGTGCATGATTTTCTTGACAGGAAATTGTGAACTTTTCTAGGACAGTGCGTGCAAAATTCACCGAATGTGATTCTGAAACCTACAACTTCAAAAATTGCTCATAGAAACATTAGTGTAGGGGACAAGGGTCCCACTAGGTGTGCTAGAATTTGGTGAGGGGGAAAATCATAGATGCAAACAAGAGAAATGCAATTGAAATTAGAATCTAAGCTAAGATCAAGAACACTAATCTTGATTTAATCCTACACTTACGAAATGAACAATTACGATTACTAAATTTAAGAATATGTGAATACAATACATAAACAAATGAATTCAACAATGAAATCATTACCCATCTCGTATTGGAGTGTGTTCGCCTGATGTTGGATAGTTCGTATCATTGTGAAGTTTCCATAGTTCATGTGCAAAAGCTTGAAGAACGATTCCTTGGTTAGTTGATTGAAGATATGTTGAAGCTCTAACAATGGTGGTTGTGAATGTCGACAGTACTTTTTTGTGCAAATGATGTTGAATCTTTGATCCTTATTTGTGAGGAAAGAGGTTTGGTATATAGAAAATAAGATTCAAAATGAATGATCAGGATCATATTATAGAATATCAAGATCAACAGTTAAAAGGTGTTGAGAGGATTTAGACATGAGTAGATTGTGCAAAGTTGATTGCACAATTTGTGCGATTGAAGAATAGATTGTTTAGTCAGGATTTAGATTGATAAGTTAGGATTTAGATTGATCAGTCATGATTTACATGATTTAGTTAGGAATTTGATTGATCAGTCAACAATTTAGATTGATTAGTCAACAAATTAGATTGATTAGTCAACAAATTAGATGGCTCAGTCAACAAACATAATTTTCTCAATCAGAAAGTGTGTGAGGAAAATTTATTAATCGATTTAATTAATTAATTCCTTTTTGGAGTTGAACGTGCAAATCAAGTTTGACTTTCTAAATAAAGTTGCATTAGTTTGATTTGATTTTTGATGATGTTTTGAATAGTTTGATTTAATTATTCAAATTTTGGAGGGAAAGTGTTTTAATTAAATTATTATGATTTAATAATTCAATTAACTTAGGGGAATAAGGTGATTTAGCGATGTAATTAAATATTTGGCATTATTCAACTAATCAGAACGAAATAAAGTGAGATTAGGACTTTATTAAATAAATGTAATTTATTTAATTGGTCGAAATGATGAAAATGTGAATTAATTAAATAATTTTGTTTTATTCAATTAATAGCAGGAATAGGTTTTTCAAGACTTTATTAAATAAATGAAATTTATTTAATTAGTCAAAAATGATGAAATAGTGAAGTAATTAAATAATGTTGCTTTATTCAATTAATAGAGGAAATTAGGGTTTTAGATGTTGCTTAATGTTGTTGAATGTTGTTCGATGTTTTTCAATGTGAAATGCAGTGATATTTTGATGATAATGTCGTTTATAGTGTGTGATAGGTGTTAGGAAAATTTCACATGTCTACATTTTAACCCTCTTCGAGACAAAGTATTGGTTACTTTGTTTCAAAGATTCTATTTTTAAGATCAAGTTTTTGAAAAAAAATTATGCCCCATTGTGCCCTAGTGTTCAGTGGAATGATGGTAGGACTCTGTGTTGCCCCCTCTAGAGGTTGGCCGAAAATTTCATTTTTGAGGTCAGGCTGATGACACTATTCTATTTTTGTTCAGATGTGTTTAGGAGAAAAAAATAACTTTATAGGTCCCTTGTTGCTCGTTTTGATGTTCTTAGGAGTTCTTAATCTAAATGTAGGAAGGTTCCTTGAGTAAAAAATAGGGTTTCCTAGGTGAAATTAGGGTATTTTAAGGGTTGATATAGGCAATTAGGCTTCTAATTGGCTCATTTGTGCTTTGATCCTATAGCTAATTCTTGTCTCTAGATTTCTCATTCTATCAATTATCAAGGAGCCCTGCATCATTCAGAATTGGTATGGGAGTTTGGGTGGCCTGTAGGCATTGATAGCCTAGTATGTACCTTGTCACTTCTTGTTTTCGTCTTGTTATGTTCTTGTATTGCATTTACAAAGTTCCCTTAGTCAATAGAAAAGTTTTGATTATTTCAAAGCATCTGTATCATTTTCCTCATATTTGTTAGGTCAGGAACCTCGCACTTGACATCAGAACCCTTGCCTTTGCTCAAGATCCTCACCTTTGACTAAATTTTTTCCCTTGTTTCATGTAGTTGTTGTAAAACTTCACTTTTGCTCTAGAACCTCACATTTGTTTACTGTTTTGACTATTCCCTTGCACTTGCTAAAGATCCTCGCCCTTTCTCTTAACCCTTGCATTTGATTTTCTCGCCCTTTCTCTTGAACCTCACCCTTGATTTAAACTCTTACTTTTGACTTAAACTCTTGCATTTGCAAGTAGCATTTGCTTTGAATCTTTGCATTTGACTTAAATCCTTGCATTTGCAAGTACCATTTTATTTGAATCTTTGTATTTTCTCTAAATCTTTGCATTTGACTTAAACCCTTGCATTTGCAAGTAGCATTTTATCTAAATCTTTGCATTTGACTTAAACCCTTGCATTTGCAAGTAGCATTTTCTTGTTTGTCAGCCTAAGTGTCATTTGTCATCATTTTCTATGTCATTTTGTGTTGCTTTACATATTCAAAGTGAAACCCTAATATTGTGGGTAAAAATTATTGTAGTTGGTCCTCAAACCACTACAACCAAGGGAGAGATGACCATAGGATTTGTTCAATCCAATTGCCCATTTTAGTGTTCTGGAGCAAGACTTTTTAGATACAGTTGGACTATGTTATATCTGGTACATGTCTCCCATCTGGAATCACACATCGATGATGAACGCACTCGTGAAGCGGTGGCATTCAAAGATGTCTTCATTTCACTTACCGACAAGAGAGGCTACCATTACCCTCAAGGATGTGTGGAGGATCCTCTGCCTTCCTATCCACGAAGAGCTTGTTACATATCATGTTCAACATGGTACCCGCGCCATGTGGCATGTGTTAAGTGTTAGATAGTTGGAGGTTCCCCAGTCAGAGATTGATTTGTCTGAGTTTTCTGGTAGTGCAGACCCTATTTCGCTTGTCTTATTTGGTTTATTTTCAGGACTAGTTGTTAATGATAGGAGAGGCCGTTAGTTCCCCATTTGATGGGGTATATGCATTGAGGGTATGTTCAAGCATGGGACCATATATGCTTGGGGTTTGTGTCTTCTCGCCCACCTTTACAGAGATATGCACAAGGTTGTGTATTAGAGTGGGAAATCTATTTTTGTAAGTGTTTCTCTTTTGCATATTTGGGCATGGGAACACATTGCAGTTGCTTGACTTGACAAGATACAGGATTGTACTCCTGATGATCCGTACTCATATTGTTATGGATATTTCTTGCACTACATATTGCTTGGGGATCTTCCCTATTGGCATCGTGTTTTCGATGAGATGCTAGGTTTTCTGTGGATACCTTATATGGACTGTGAGGCATGGTTGGAGGATCCCAAGCATCTTGTTTATTGTCGACAGACCCGATTGTTGATTGGTCGTTCTTATTTGTACTAGAGAGTTACTTACTAGATAGAGTATTTCGTCAGTTTGGAGAGACACATGGACAATTTCCTGATACTTATGAGGCTCAATTTGGTTAGACCACTAGGGAGGTCCATGTATGGGGTCACTAGGAAGACATGGATACTATTGTTGTTGAGTTCAAAAGACTTGCCCTAGTTGGTTGGGGTTGGTGGGTTGGTTTGGTACATCTAGGTGCTACTCCTGATTATGATCAATGGTGGGTATGTCATAGGACATTGAGGTTCACAGATCCTAGGGGTGATCCCACTTTGGGCAGAGCAATTATTATAGGTTATTGTAGGGAGCGACAATACATTGAGGTTCTTACAAAGCAGTTGGATATGGATTGATGTGATGGGGCACAAGGTGGTCAGGATGAGCATATGCCTCAGGCGCAAGGTCATGGATAGGTTCTGGGTCCCCCTCCATGACCTGGGGATGGAGGCATCCTATTAGCTCAGATGATTGTTTCTATAGATGTAGAGATAGTGCAATGACAGGCTGTAAAGGCCCAGGTAGAAATTTTGAGGGTTGAGCGAGATAGTGAGAGTAGTTGATAGCATGCTGTAAAGGATTAGGTATCGTTGCTTGTATGCGTGATAGGATACAAGTTGAGTGAGATCGGTTTTTACAGATGTCCACATACTATCAGACCTTGTATGATGCTACTGTTTTAGATCAAGTGTTCCTCTATCAAAATCAAATGCTCAAAATAATGTCAAATGTGTAATTCTTAGTGTCATATGCACAGTTTTTAGTGGAAAGTGCCTACTTTTCTTGATAGGAAATTACAAACTTTTCTAGGATAGTGCATGAAAACTTCTTCTAATGCAATTTTGGAACCTTCAATTTCAAAAATGGCTCATAGAAACATTAGTATAGGGGACAAGGGTCTCAATAGGCATGCTAGAATGCGGTGAGGTGGAAAAATAATAGATGCAAACAAGAGAAATGCAATTGAAATTAGAATCTAAGCTAAGATCAAGAACACAAATCTAGATTTAGTCCTACACTTACAAAATGAACAATTATGACTACTATACTCAAGAACATGTGAATGCAATACATAAACAAATGAATTCAACAATGAAATTGTTACCCATCTCGTATTGGAGTGTGTTCACTTGATGTTGGATTGTTCATATCACTGTAAAGCCTCCATAGTTTGAGTGAAAAATCTTGAAGAATGATGCCTTGGTTGGTTGATCGAAGATATGTTGAAGCCCTAACAATGGAGGTTGTGAATGTCGATAGTAATTCCTTGTGTAAATGATGTTGACTCTTCGATCCTTATTTGTGAGGAAAGAGGTTTCTTATATAGAAAATGAGATTTGAAATGAATGACCAGGATCGTGTTGGATAATATCCAGATAATGGTTAAAAGTTGTTAAGAGGATTTAGACATGATTAGACTGTGCAAACTTGATTGCACAATTTGTGTGATTGAAGAATAGATTGGCTAGTCAGGATTTAGATTGATCAATCAGGATTTAGATGGTTTAGTTAGGAATTTGATTGATTAGTCAGAAAATTAGATGGCTCAGTCACCAATCATAATTTGATCAATCAGAAAGTGGATGAGGAAAATTGATTAATTGATTTAATTAATTAATTTATGTTTGGAGTTGATCGTGCAAATAAATTGACTTTTGCAAATAAAGTTGCATTAGTTTGATTTGATTTTTGATGATGTTTTGAATAGTTTGATTTAATTATTCAAATTTTGGAGGGAAAGTGTTGCAATTAAATTATTATGATTTACTAATTCAATTAACTTAGGGGAATAAGGTGATTTAGTGACTTAATTAAATATTTGGTGTTATTTAACTAATCAGGATGAAATAAAGTGAGATTAGGACTTCATTAAATAAATATAATTTATTTAATTGGTCGAAATGATGAAAACATGAATTAATTAAATAATTTCATTTTATTCAATTAATAGAAGAAATATGTTTTTTAGGAATTTATTAAATAAGTGAAATTTATATAATTAGTCGAAAATGATGAAATAGTGAATTAATAAAATAATGATTTTTTATTCAATTAATAGAGGAAATTAGGGTTTTGGATGTTGCTTAATGTTGTTTGATGTTGTTTGATGTGAAATGTAGTGATGTTTTGATGATAATGTCATTTATAGTGTGTGATAGATGTTAGGTCAATTTCACATGTCTACAATTTTATTTTGATATATTATATAATTTTTGCCTTTGATAGAGATGTAAGTGTATAAGTTGTTGCAGGAATGCTTGATGATGTACCACCCTTTAGCATTACATTTTAAAATGCAGAATGTTTGCATCAGTTTAATTCTTTATATTATTAAAAATCCATTTATATTTATAAATTTCAAGTATTTAATAGATAAAATATTATAAATTCAAATCAACATACCTGCACTTGACCAGCATACACCTCATTCAACAACTCATCTTTCATCACCACATTATTTGATGCACCACTTAGATGACCCCTGCTACTCCCATAAAATCTATATTGACAATGAGAACACACATGGGAGGTGGAACCATCTGCACCTTGTGCATCACTATCTCTCCCAAAGCATAAATTACAATAGTCTGAGCATATATGAGAGCTAGAGGCACTATAGCTAGGTTTTAAAGATGATGCATCATAATGTGAGGTAAAAGGTTGGGATATTTGTGTTCCATGATCTATAATGTTGTCTTTCAAGCTAGCAATTGCATGGATAGTCTTCACCTCCATACTCCCCTTGATGGCTACCAAAACTATCACACGATAAACAAGTCTTTGTGCTAGTATTCTTCAATGTTAAGGATTATCTACTTGACAAGCTCCTAGTCTATTTTGGGCAAACCCTCCACCTCTACCCTAAAATTCCCTCATATCAAAATAATTGGGAATTTCATAAAGTATAAAATCACTATATAGTTTTCTAATAAAATAGAGTGGAACCTCATAATTATTACATGGAGGTTGGTCAAAGACCATCCACCACCTGTCCCAAAAATTATTTCTTATCTCATCATGATTACACCAATGTATTGGAATCCTCTTTGAATTTGGAGGAATATGATCATTGGTTCTAGGATTTGTAAAAAGAACACATATGTTTGCTTTGCGTATGTCTTTCATTTTTGCTTGATCATAGGACAATTTTATTTCATAAAATTGACAACATAAATCTTTATAATTTTTCCATTGATTTATTTGATTTGTGACTATGCCAAAATTCATCATCATTGCTTCCAATGATGAGTAAAGGGATAGGTGATGTTGGTTTGATATTGAACCCCTCAATTTCAAAACTAATTCAAAAATTGCAACTTTGTTTTGTTCTAGATGCCCTAACAAATCCTCTTGGATTTGTCCAGGGTTTTTGGAAGGATTGGAGGAGGGTCAGACATCCTAGGGTTTTCCTCAGGCATTTCATCATTTAAATTTGGTTGTGGCTCAGGGTTTATATTATCTAATATATATATTAAAAAAAGAACATGAAATTGATAAAAACTAATCCATTTTTCAAATGCAAACAAAATTTAAATCTAATGCACAAAAATAACACTTACCTCTTCTTCAGTGTGGAATTGTGAAGCTAGGTTGCAAATGGAAAAAGCATGTTCACGTTATGTTGGGTTGAGGGCAATAAAAGCATTCCAGAAAATATAGGTTGTGGGTGAGAAAAATGGATAGGTTTTTTCATTTTATAACTTTATTGAGTGAAACACGTGTTTTTCTTTCATTAAAACTTGTGTACATTTTTTGTTCGAAAAATAAGATCATTTTTTGAGTTCTAAAAACACAAGCGTGTTTTTTATTCAAATAAAATGCTCATGTTATGGCTTGGAAAATATGAGCCATAACATGAGAATGTTATTTGAATTTCTTCAAAACACGAGTGTGGTTTGCTCATTTTTTGGCATTTGACCAATTTTTTGTGCCCCATCTTGGCGCACATGCCTAGACCAAGGGTCCATCTCCCAAAATTAAAATTTGTAACTATAATAAGTGTTTGCCTCTTCCATCTTGCTAACTTTGAATGAGAAGAAGATGAACTTCCATACATAGTTGAGAAAATTGATTTGATTTTTCATTAGAATATACTTCAACTTATCAATACATTTTGAATAACATAGGTATTCATCATGCCCTAGTTTCTTGCAATACACATATTTTGGCTTCTACTTCCTTGATTATTCTCCTTTTGAGGGAGAGGATTCAAAATATAATTGTGCTCTATCTTGTGTGGCTTGTTCTTTTCTTCTTTTGTTTCTTTCTAGGATTCCCCAATTATTATTGTACCTTCGGCTCATTAGCTCTCAATCCTTGTGCCTTAGAAGACTTGATGAGGCCCATTTGAATTAATTTATTTTTCTCTTGAAATATAATATTTGAGAATGCATCAAAATTAGATTCAAAATATGCAACTCCTATAGAAATATTATGGGTGTGAAAGATAAAAAATATCAAATATGCAAGAGCAAGCTTAGATAATACAATTTAAATAAATTATAAATCCTTCTTATCAATCTTATAATCCTTTAGTTATGTTCTTAACTTCTTAATCTTGGAGATATGGTTTTGAATGTGGTCAAAACTAAAAGGATCAAGATTCATCAAATAATTATCAATATGAGATCTTCTAATTTTGTTAGTTTTACCATATAGTTTTTCAAGAGTCTCCCAAGCCTCCTTGGTGTTTTACATGATTCAAGATAGAATTACAAATCAAAAAACACTAAAGAGAAAATATAACCAAGAGATTTCTCTCATAATTTATATCCCACAACACCATTACATTAGCATTAGTGCATTTAGGAATAGTCTCTTTTACATATTTAGTAGATATTTTTTCCATTAGATAGTTCTATATTCATATTTTTCTTGAGGCATAAATTACATAGAATTAGGAGACCAATTAGGGTTTTCCGTAGTGTAAAAACACATATCAAAATAATTGAAAGAAAGCAACCACAAGATTATCCCCCCACCCTAACAAATTATAATCCTATCATTTTATAATCAGTGTGATTCCATCTGCCACTAGCCAAATCAATGAAGTGGTATTGATCTTAGTACATTATAGATGTCAAATTAGGCCATAAAGTTAAAAGTAATTTGTTTTTGATAAAATGAGATAAATAAAATTACACCATTGAAAATTATATCAAAATTTATGCACTTTAAAAAACTGCACCAAAAATTGTTACTATATGAGCTTGAACAAGAATCTAGAAGTTCCCAAAATGAGAATTGCTTTACAATATCTATGAGAATTTATATTTAAAAAAAAAAATATAATCCAAGCTAAAAAATATATGCACCATTGTGAATCTCTCAAAATTCTATCCTGGGTAAAAACATGCTTAACAAAGGAGCCAATATGACCCATAGTGGATCTTCTAAAAATCAAGTACAAAAATCAAATTGCAAGTGGAGATGGGGTAGGTTGGGAAGAAAGAATAAATAATATGATGATAATGTACTGTTGATGTTAGTAGTCACCTAGACATAATATGCCCAAGATAACAAAATATGTCAATCTAGCTAAAAAATACTATTAAAATCCATGAAATCACTTACTGTAATAAAAGAAAGATTTATATTAGCATTTTGTATGCCCACGATTTCTATTAGTATTTTGTTTTTTGAGGAAGAGGAATATCCTCACGATCTTGAATTAAATCACTTGTAATAAAAAATACACTATGTTATATATCATTGTAAATCAAGAAATAAGTTATTTGCATGCATCTTGTAGAAATGAATAGTTTTGATTAAGATAAATCACAAAGGGGCCAAACCCAATACAAAATAGTTGTCGAGGAAAAAAAAACAAGTCTCACAAGAGATGAGACTTAAAAGAACCAAACAAAGACCAGCTATTCTTTTGAATGGAGCATAGAACCAAAGAGAAATGAGAAAGAAGGTTCTCAAACCTAAACAAAAGACATCCAAAAAGTCTCGAGAATGAGAAATGGAAGAGCTAGAGAAGAGACCTTTACACCTTCTATGAATGAGTCCAATAAATCTATCATTTGGGCTCCCACTACAAGGGGGGAAAGAGACACCCCCATTGGAAGACCACCAGCACCCGAGGGGGAATACGAGGATTGAAATATGAAAGGAAAGCACCATCCACACAAGAATCCATGGGTAGAGTAAGAACCAATGTAGGATAAGGAGATGCATTTAAAGGAGGAGGAACACCAAAAGGGTCCATGAGACAACTGAAGTCCATGTCAAGAGCAAGATTTTCTATAGAAGCCCAGGAAGAGGCATCCTCAGAAGAAGTAGAATCTAAAACAATCAGGAGATCATTGTTAACTTTCTTCCACCAAGTAGCAACACCTTTATGATGCTAAAGAGAACATGTCAAAGCCAAGTGACCAACATTAAAACAACAACACCTGAATAGATGCCCCTCATAATCAAGTGATTGGTACCATGTTCGATCCCCAACAAACAAAACCACATCCTTGTGAAGTAGCAAAGAGCATCTATCAATATCCACCAGAATACAAGAAAAGGTTGAATGCCCCATGAAATAAGTGGAATCATCAACCTTCAAAAAATGATCAATCGAGTTACCAATGGCGTCATAAAAAGTCTCTTCCCAAAAATGTAGGGGAATATTCAAGAGTCTAACCCATACCAAATGCACATTGAGTGGTTCGATGAGGGGGTTGAAGGAAGATGTCTAGGGTTTGAGCGACAGAGAGTGCTCTCTCCAATCCCACAGTTGACCCAACACCAAACAAAGGTCCTCAACAAAAGAAAAGGTAGCAACGAAAAAACCTTTGGCACAAGGGAAAATCTCAATCTTACCATCCACTAAAGTCTCCAAGAATCTAAAACCCACTTGTTAGGTCGGGAATAGAGGACCAGAGGTTGGAAAAATGAGACACCAAACATTGCATCTCGTAAAAACTCTCATTTTCAACAACATCCTTCCCACAAACCACCATCAAAGACGTTTTGTCACAAGGGAGATGGAACACCTAAGGAGGGCGAACAGGAACATATTTGGTTGCATGTGAGTAGCTACGAGATATTGCATTTGTAGAAAGTAATAGTTATTTTTATGTTATTTAATTCTTTAAAAAAGTGATTTTTATTTATATTTTTTACAATCAATGGTCACATTAATTCATTTAGTACTTGTTTATTCATCAATAAATATTAAAACTTTTAAAATGTTGATGTCATTAAATAGTGTATTATGAGGCTAGTTAGATGTATAATCTTAAATTATTTAATTGATTTGTTTGAATTTAAACATAACATTAAAAAAATCCTTTAAATAAACATAAAATAAGTTAAAATCCTTGGCAAACAATAAAATTTAGTGCTTGTATGTGCACACACACAAAGACACATGCACATAGATTTTGGTGTTCTTCATTCACAACCTGGTATGGTTGTGACAATTTGATTTTCCATCTCACATTTGATCTACACAATTAAATAAAAAATTTATGACATCAAATGGAATGCAATTAAGCATGATTTTAAATATATAATTCTATACATTGGGTTAAATTAAAATATTTAGATGTATTTTGATCATTAGCTAAGATTTGAACACACACTTATATTCATTATCCTAATATTTAATACTTGATATCCATAAACAACCTTAGAAATTAAAATTCACAATCCTAGTTTAACTCAATCACACACGTTTTTAGTTAAGATGAAAATACATGAAGGGAACACAATCTACTGAGAGGAGGGGGTGAATCAATAGATCAAAAGAATTCTAGAAACCTTTACTTTTACAAATATTATATGGATTTTCAACATGAAGAGAACTGAACCATACAAGCTAGTAATCAAACCGCAACATGAGATAACACATAACACTAGATATATGTGGAAACCCAAGATGGGAAAAACCGTGGTGAGAAATCTCAAAAGCAGGAATATAATAAGTGAATTTTACAATGTGATGTAGGCACCAAACTACCAAAGACACCAATCCCCAAATGAATTTGTAGGTACCAACTTACTGGAGACAACAATCCCCACCAAAAAGAGACACCAATCCCTACCATAACAATACAAAAAGTAGAACACTGGTCCTATTGAATTACATAAATAACGATGGATTTGAAATTTAACTATGATATGCCCTAGAGACATAGATGATACTCTCTCACATTTAGAATAACCCTTTGATATTGGTGCTCACTATTTTCTTCAAACTTCTATACTCACCTACCTTCCATTCATTACTCTTGATCAACTCATCCTCATCTCACTCTCTTTCATTACACTTACAATGCATATGAACATTTGAAATACATACATGACATTGCATTAACAATCTTCCATGTCATTTAGGGATCCACACAAACTTAGACAAAAAAGGGTGGACCTAATTCAAATAACATGAAATATGTAATACAACAGTCTAAACACAAATTTCTTGCCACCTTGCGCCACCATGAGAGTCTTAAATAGGTCCTATTATCACTTCACACACAATATTTGAATTTTGCATGCTACAAGTCGTTAATACACATTCCTTGAAATTTAAATAGCTTGATGAAACTTTTGATGCTTCAAACTTCTTGCACACCGAGCCTCACCTCAGGAAACTTAGGAAACTGATAGAACTATTGTAGGAACACTCTCCCAAATCCTAAAACAACATTGTATTTTTGAAAGAAATGCCACCCAATTTTGGAAATCTCTCTACCCAAAAGATGTCCTTCAAGACCACCGCACTCATGTTGAGTGCATACTTGATGTGGTATAATAAATACATTAACTATCTAAAGGCATTCACGCCTCACCAGACATGATGCAAGATATGATTGATTAGACATTATACACATCAACATATAACATTCTTCTAGAACCTTAAGTCAAATGATAATTTTAGTACTCCTAAAATATTTTTCATCTTTTGACAACCTTCACATTTGACAGCCTTGACACCCTTTGATAACCACTAACATCAACAATCCTTTGACATTAATGACAACCTATGTTCAAATATCCCCCACTTTGTCATTGATGGCAAACAACAAAATGTTTAGGCCACCAAACACTCTTGAAAGAATATGTCTAAATGATTTATTGACTATAGGATTTAATCCACCTATGAAAGATATGGCATTCTGAGATCACTTTCTACTTAATTTAGCATTTCCTCAATTCAACATTTTGAGCACACTTTCTCCCCCTTTGACATCAATGGAAAAGGATCAACAATCCATTTCTCCTCCACTTTATACCAGTGCATTGCATCATTTAGAAACTTGTTTTTTGGATAGACTCCCCTTGAGCCCATGCTTCACAACCTCTGAAAACACTTTGCAAGAGCACCAACCCTTATTGTGGAAAGGAGACCAAGCTCCCCCTTACCATGTAATTCCTCTTGATTCAAGAGGAGGGAGAAAAAACTCCCAAATTTTGACAAAGAAACTCCAATGTCTCCTTAGGAAGTGGCTTTGTGAATATATCTGCAACTTTCTCCTTTGTGTCCACATATTCCAATCTTACTTCTTTCTTTGCAAACTTCTCCCTCAATAAATGATACTTGATTGCAATATGTTTTTTACTTGAGTTCATCATCAGATTCCTTGAGATGTTTATTGCACTTGTGTTATCACTAAGAATAGTGATAGGATCTTCAATTTCAATATTCATTTCCTTCAAGTTCGTCTTCATCCAAAGAATCTAAGTGCAACATGATGATGCAACAATGATTTTCCTTCTGTTGTAGATAAATAAACTGATTCATGCTTCTTACTCAACCAAGACAAAAAATTGTTTGCAAGGAAGAATGCACCACCACTAGTTCTCTTTCGGTCATCCACACATCCTGCCCAATTTGTATCTGTATATGTAGTCAGAGTGAAATTTTCACTCTTTGGATACCATAATCCAAAAAATTATGTAGCCTTCAAGTACCTAAATATCCTTTTCACCACCTTAACAATCTACAACCCCAAGAAGAAAGATAATTCTCCTAACATAGACATCTCAAATTCATTTTGCATAGCCTTCTAAAATTTATTGTACATTTCTTGACTGCTACCTCCAAAAATGATGCCATCTACACAAACCATAACTATCAGCATTTGTTCTCCTATTTTTATGTATAGATTATTGTCTAGACAACCTCTCTAGAAACCTTGTTGCTGCAAGTATCCATCCAACCTTGAATACCAAGCTCTAGGATCCTTCTTGAGCCCATACAAAGACTTCTTCAATTTGCAAACATAATCCAGATTGTTAGTACATTGAAATCCCTTGACTTCACATCCATCTAATACACATTGGAATTATTGAATGATGAGAGGGCTAAGAACATCCTTATTGCCTCTAGTCTAGCCACTGGAGAAGATATTTCCTCAAAGTCAATACCTTCAACTTGAGCATACCCTTTACACATAAGTCTTGCTTTGTTTTGAACTACTTCACCTTCTTCAATATTCGGCTTGTTTCTCAATACCTACTTTGTTCCAATCACATTCTTATTTTTAGGTCTTGGGAAAAGTTCCCAAGTTTCATTCTTCATGATCTAATTCAGTTCTTCCTCCATAGATTTTCCCCCTCCTTGTTCTTTGCTTACTTCTTTGTATATATTAGGTTCTATTTTTGAAAATAAAGAAAAATGTAATTGCTCACCTAATCTTTCTAGCCTCTTCTGGGTTTGAACATCCCACTATCTTTGTCACCTATGATCTGATTTGTAGAGTGATTTTTTTAACATACTTTGTTGGAGTTTTTGGGACTTCTTTCAAGTATTCAATGTTGCTATTAATTGATTCTTCATCATCTTCTACTTTCGAAATAGTAGTATACTAAGTAGTTTCATCAACCTTCACATTTTAACTTTTAACTATTTTCTTCAACCTTTTGCTATAAAATTTGTATGCTTTGCTTCTTAAAGAGTATCTAATAAAAATTCCTTCATCTGATCTTGAATCAAACTTACCCAAATTCTCTTCATCTCTCTTGATATAACACCTTCTTCCAAATATTTTGCGGTGGATTACTAAAATAGTGAAAAAGTGGTTTAGTGCTAGCATATGGTTGAGGACATAGAGTACACACACTCTTACAATTTCATTCAAGGATGACCCTAGAGATATCAATGAAATAGGAGAAAGAGATTTTGCAATAGGGTTGTCCTAGGGGCTGATTGTAAGCTAATAAGGGGTTCACCACCAAGTAAGAACTTGGAAAGACAAATGAAATGAAAGACTTAATGACAAAACCTAGTGACGCATGAAACTTGAATGAATGACCTAGAAATGCATATAAATCATAACATAAAATAGTAAAATCAGAAGTGTGCACATGGAAACTTGTAGAGGGCTATGTGCAGGATCATGATGGGCCAAAAAGTGGCGATATGTAAGTGATATGATGACCCATGTAGCTGACGACTTTTTTTATACCCAAAATTGATGAAACGAAAAGGGTTTTTAAAGGAGATTCTCATATTTCCACCAATATAAATTATGATTTACTTTGAATTTAATAAATAATTATTATTTGTTTTCTATTGGAATAACAACTAAAGTCCTGATTGATAGGATGATTGAAAAACATCTATAGCTTTCAAATGGTATCACATTTTTTGAATCGGAAACATGTGTCACATTTTGTGCTTTACATAATATAGGATTAAAAAACAAAAAAATGAATTTCATGAAGTTTTGACCAAGTTAAGGTGGTTAGACATACGAGTTTTTATTATTTCTAAAAGTTGTAATAAAAAATTCATAATTAATTATTTAATTGGAAAAAAATTACCAAAAAATATGCATCACATCGGGACATGAGTCCTCTAATTATATCTAAAAAATTATAAAAAAATATTATCATTTTATTGTGGTTAAGGTGGTCAGACAGACACCTACTTCTTATTTTTTTCTTGAAATTTAAGTACTATTGCATTGAAATTTCAAATTTTCACCAAATAGATTTTTATTTTTTTAAATAAACCTAGTAGTTTAGAAACTACATTCAATTTTCTACAGATTCTATTGTTTTATATTTTTGAAATAATATAAATAACTTATTCAAATTTTTACATCAAGTTGTCTAACTCTGATTTTTCTAAATTTATTGCCACTTAAGGGCTGTTTTTTTACATGATGATCTTGCGCATACCCAGAGGATTGAATGAAGATTGGAAATACTACAAGTCTTGATATTTAGGCCTATTGGGACTCATTCACCAATCTGGGTGAATCAGTCCTAGATCTAGGTTTCTGTACAGGAACAAGTTTCTTGAAAAAGGGTATCCGAAACTGCAAAAATCTCAAAATTGACCTAAACTGGGACTCAATCACCAGAAGTGGTGAATGAGTCCAATTAGGGTTTTCTGGAGCTTTAAAATATGAATCTAGCCTTCAATGTCTACTCATTTTGTTCCTCATTGTTTTCGGATCTAAAACCTTGATTTCAGGGCTTTAGGTGACTTTTTGGTGAAGATTACAACCTTACCAATGGGGAGACAACTTCAAAAACTTTCTCCAAGCTTGTAACCTAATATTTAATGATCTTCAAGTCTTCAACACACCTAGATCTACAATGAGAGAGAGAGAGAGAGCTGATTGTTAGGGAATAGGGGTTTGCCTTGGTCAAACCCCTTGTAGGTAATTAAACCAAATGATGAGACAATGAAATGAAGGCATGAAACATGAAACACAAAACATGAATCATGGACAATAATACCTTGAATGATGCCTTGTAAATGATGTCATGTAAATATACAACACAACATGAAATGGCCATGAAGGATGTAGATTTTGATCTTAACTATAGACATTGAAAAATTTCCTAAATGATATCATACACTTGAATTAGGTATACTAACATCATTTCCTCCTAAAACCCATCCTCTTTTCACTTATTGATTAAATTAGCCTAGCTATTTAATTGATTGCATCATTTTCATCTATTAACCTAATTAATTTAATTAGGTTAATTCATCCCCCTTCCATGCTAACATTTCATCTTATTAAATTAAATAAATTGAATTATTTAATCCCCAAGTCTTCTTATTTAATTAAATAACCCTAACTTATTTAATTAAATGTCATGTCATATTCCCCCTTTTCATTAAATCGCTTTATTTAATGAATATCATATAATTACCCTTAATTGCATAATTAATTTTTTTTTTAATTATCAATTACCTAATTAAATCTAATTCCTCCCATTTGCAAGAGAATATTCCTTCCCCTTTTGTACAAATAAACTTTGTTTTAATTCAGAAAATATTCTTTTTCCTCACCCATGAGAATATTCCAAAGAATATTCTTTCTCCTTCAAACATTTAAAAAATGGAGTATTCTCACTTAGCTTCATCTGCAAGTTAACTTGTAACTTGTGCAAGTTAACTTTTGACCTCTTGTATAAGTCAAGAGTGTGCTTGTTTGAAGGAATGAGAACCCTTGATTAAATATCATCTTGCATTCTCACTCGTTGATGAGAATCCATGATCCATGCCTCCAACTGCTTCCATCCTTGACCATTGATTAGCCTTTTTTATCTCAACCCTTCATTTCTCATTTTCTCTCCTATAAATAGGTCACTATTTGGAGACACATGGATCAATTTTTCAAATAGAAAACTTATGTTGTTGAAATCGCTCACACTCACACTCATACTTTGCACACATTTAGCATATTTTAGTTTATATTAGTTGCATAATAGCTTATCTTCCATTAATGGCTTCCATAATGCTTTCATTTAGCTAATTAGATAACTAGGGTTTGAATCTTTTTAGTTTAAATCTCATTTAGATTAGCTTAGCATTTGTATATCTAAATCATTTTAGCATAAATCATATTAAACTAGCTTGCATCATGTTTATTTAGACTAAAATAAATTTTTCATACACATTTCACAATCATTCCATTACTTTTATTCGATAAAGCTAACTGGGGCAGACTCATTTACTCACATGATTGGGAAAGGGTCATCGTTTAGCATCATCATGATACCAATCTCACAACGGGATAAGTTTCAAGTGGGTTAGAGTAAACATTTAAATGTTTTCATAGTTTATAATGCTTATTTTGATGAATGTTTAGTTTAATCTTCATTTGAATGATCTTGTTAAGATTTGACATTAGTGGCTTCATTATGCTTCGATTCTTCATGGATCAAGCATAATCGGCCCATACTAATATGTCCAATCACATTGACAACAAGAGTAGAACAATTCTTGACCTTGGATCTTCAGTTTTACATCACAACACTAGCTCAATAACATGCTTGATTCTTGATATCCTTGACATGGTGATGGATCTTGAATTGCTGCAACAATTGATGAAGAATTTTTCCCTTCAATGCCTTAAAAATGATCTTGAATGCTCTCTTGATGATCTTGTGAAGTCTTGGAATTCTTAACCCTTGATTGCTTGACTTGATTTCATGAATTCTTGATGTAATAATGATTTGAAATCTTATTTATATAGGCAATCCATCTAAGATCCCATGTATTAGATCCCAAAGGCCGACATACACAAAATTTGAACTTAAAACCTAGTTTTTCTCGCTTAAAGCTGTGAAAATAGGCCAAATGGGACTCATTTTCCAAGTTGGGTGAATGGATCCCACCTGGATGGGACTCATTCGCCCAAAGTGGTGAATGGGTCCAACAGGGCCTATTTTGATTGCTAAAGTGTCAGGGAGTGTGTAAATTAGGCTTATTTGTTGATTTTGTCAAGTTTTTGATTGAAATACGTCTCAAAATGCACAATATAGGGTCTAAGGGGCCTATTAATGATGATATGAAGGTCATAAATGCAAGAGGGCCCAAAACGTAATGTGAAAGTGTAAATAAATACACTTACAACACTAAATTAAGGAAAAATGAGGTCTATTTAGCATAAAAGAGCCATAAACCCAATGTGAATGTGTAAAACACATTACAACACTAGATTAGGTCCACTTAATTTACAAGACTCCTTCATTTAATGTTAAGGTGTAAATAAATAGACTTTACAACACTAAATTAGGGCACAATTAGGTTCATTTAGCTCATAAAGGGCCCAATACCTAATGTGGATGTGTAAAACTCATCACAACACTAGATCAAGGCGATATCAAGTCCAATCTATCATTGATTATAAGCAAGGAAAAGGCATACCATTTTTCTATTGTTACATCTAGACCCCACTTTAGTGAGAGGATGAAATTTCTTCAAACTCACACTAAATTAGAAATTCAAGAGGGGTCCAAGTGTACCGATGTAGATGGTCTAGGATAACAAAGATTGAGGAGGTGATCAAGCCCCTAGGATCCAAGATCCTAAGTCAAACTGGCATAAGCACAAAAGGACACACACAAGGTGTATGATATGCAACATCAAGATACATAAACATGCAATGTCAATAACTAAAAGAAAGAAAAACAAGTAAAAATAAAAAGAGGTGGATCAAGCCTCGACCATTTTTCCAACACGATATGGATTAGATCTAGGCTATTTTACCAAAAATGCACGCTCACTCTGAGGAAACAAAACTCTTGGTTGTCCGTTGGGTGAGTAATCCAAGAAGGTGAGACACATTCGACCGATATGTGTTCACACACACGTGTGAGTGGCTAAGGGAAAGTCATGCCTCAGATTGGCTTCTTGTCCAATCATACCAAAGTTATACCTCCTTATAACTTTGATAAGGTTCCACGCAATAATGATCTTCGAGCCTCATGAGACAAGTAAAAATTCGTAGGCTTGGAGCTCATGAATAAAAAATATGGCTCCATAGGCATACAGAGTGTGTTATGCAAGGTGGCCATATAACTAATGTTGTAAATGAAAAATAGTGTAAGGAATGTTCAAAGGGATTTTTCTTAGTTCATGCAAGGTCTCTTAGGAAACATTTTGCCTAATGTCTCCAGGAGAGGACAAGTCAAAGAAATATCACACTCTTGGAGGAAATCAAGCCCAATGACACCACCAAGAAAAGGAAACATCAAAAGAAGAAATAAAATATCACAATGAAACATGAGTGTCAATGTATGCCCCCACTTTAAAGTGGTTTCTAACACCATTGTTGTGATCAATTTCTTTGAAGTAGAAGAAGACATGAGAGGTTATTCGGACAGCCCTATGCCAAGTCATATGTTTCTGAATGAGATTACGTTATGGATGAGTATGCCACATGCGAGTCAACTTAAGGCATGTCTTCCACACCCCAAGATTGCTCTTATATGTACATGAAAGGTGGTTAACAAACCAAAAGAGACAATGAAAAGTGACATACGAGGACAAGGCTAACTAACTCCTTGCCACCACTTAGTACAAGACAAGGATGAGCCGAATAGGATGAAAATAAGTATCAATTAGAGGAACTAGGTGTTTCAACACAAGGAAGAGCACGACGATCCCTAAGATGTTGAATTTTATCACTTAAAGTCTTACATTCATTAGTAGAATGACCATGAATTCTTATAGTAAAATTTATTTCATGTTATTGGGGGTAGGGATATCAAATGATCTTGGAGGATTCTCAACAAGATACTCTCTTGATCAATGGTAGAAGATGTTCCTTTATTTTGCAACAAAGATATTTGTTTCTTAGTACAAGGTTCCATACCTACACAAGACTTTATATTGTGAGATTTTGTTCTCTCCATTACAGGAGGGTATAAAATCTAATGAATTTGAATCATAGACGTTTTGCGTGATGATATTGATGTTAAGTGAGGATTTCTTTATTTATTTCATGTCTTTCAAAGGATAACAATCAAGATCACTAGTGTCTATTAGTTCAGGATTCACTAATGTTAAAGTTGGCTTAGAAGTGTTTTTTGTAATAGTGTTGATATTGAGTAATGGTTTGCTTGTTTCTTTTGAAGGACAATAACCAAGACCAGTAGTCTTTTTTTTGCACGTGAGACTCTATAGGGACACAAATACCTTGTTCTCTAGCACCAAATCCTTTTCCACTATATCCAAGTTGCTTCATAAGGTCATAACCTCTTCCGTAAAGATTTTTCATTTCTTTAGGATTCAAAGGTTATTGATAGTTAGTTTCGTCAAAGTTTGTTGTATAGTTTTCTTCTTTTTCTAAAATGGTTGAGGTGGATAATTTTGAAGGGTCTTCTGAATTTTGTGTTGACATTACCATTTTTTCTTTTTCCCTTTTCAGAGTCTTTGTTTATGATCTTGTATTCTCCCATGAATGTAGGTTTGAAATCTAAGGAACCCCAATCATCTTCTAATAGCTTTGTGACTTCTTCTATGTGTTTTTCTTTGTCTTTTTGTTGCATGGGCTCTACTTGTGTATTTGGTGTTAATATTTTCAAAGGATTTCCTTTATTTTTCTCAATGTTCAAACAACTATTTGGGTCAAGGTCAGCTTCGAGTGTGTACACTTTTTTGTTGTAGATGTATTTCATTTTACGATGAAAAGTAGAAGGCACCCCATTCATTGCATGAATCCACAGTCTGCCTAAAAGGAGATTATATGAAAGATCATGAGGCATAACATGGATTGGTGTTTATAATGTGTCCTTTCTAGTTTTAATAGGTAAAGTGATCACGCCAAGTGGTTGTTTCCCTACATTGTCAAATCCCTTAATAGATAAAGAGTCATGTTAAATTTTTGATTTATCCACACCAAGCCTATCCAAAAGTTTTACACTACACAGATTAAGAGTGGAGCCATTGTTGATAAGGGTTCTCTTTATCCATGTTCTATTCTATTTAGCTAGTATCACGAAAGGATCATTTTTTTTTGCACTTCCAAAGGGGGGAGTTCACTTTGATGAAAAATAATGTCAACATTTATTCCTTGAATTATGGCCGCTATGTCATTCTGTTGCACATTAGAAGGGATAAGAACTTGTTGCAAGGTAGTTTGAAGCATAGTGTGATAATTAGGTGAAGTCTAAATTAGGTCCCATAGGGATATCTTTGTAGGAGTATTCTTAAGTTGTTAAACAAGATCCTACTCCTTTACACTATGCGAAGGTAAACAAGGAGCACTAGGCAAGATGGGATTAGGAAAAGGTGAGGTTGTTGAAGGTGTTTGTTTTGGTTGTGGATTTTTTCTAGTGTTATATGTATGAACAATGATATTATGACTCAGTTGCTACAAAACATTATTCTTAGGTGGGTAAAGGATAAGTTAGGGTTTTTTTTGGGTTTTTTATTTGTGTGATGGTGGGTAAAGAATTAGAGGGTTCTTAGGATGTCCCACAGGGTATGTAGGAGGTCCATTGATCACAGGGGATCTCTTGGAAACTTGTGCATTCATAACCTTGACAGTCTTGGTTTGATGTATTTCTAATAAAAGGAAATATAGAATCACCTTTTTATCATTATGTAAGGGAGCCAAAATGTTGTCATTTTCTTGCACCATGATATCCTCCCTAGGTGGAAAGTTTTTAGGATAAATACAAGCTAGATGTTCATGAAATTCAAAGGTTGGTTCTTCTAAAATGACTTCATCACAAGTAAGGGACTTATCAATGGTTGTATTGTATTCTTTATCAATGATGTCATTCTCTTGTTCCATAATGTCTTTCCTAGAGGGAGACAGACAAATAGGATTCTTGTGACTCTCATTTCTTTCTTCTTCACAACTAGGAGAGATATCAAGAGAAGAATAAATGTGATTATCATCATTTTCCACGATTTTATTCTTGTTTGCTAAGGTCTTATTCTCTTGTGCCCTAATATCTACCCTGGTAGGAGAGCTTTTAGAGGAGTAATAAACAAGATGTTCATCGCATTTCATGGTTAGGTTTTTTAAAGTAGCTTCATCACAACTAGGGGAGGCATCAAGAGAAGGAGAATCATTCTTGCCAATGATTGGATCTTTTCATTCAAATAGATCTTTCCAAATGGTAAGAGCATTAGGAAAGGGAGAAACGATATTTTCATGACTTTCAAGTATATCTTCTAACACAAAGCTATCGTCTTCATTACTATGAAGGATATTAGAAGATCCAATTTGATTATCATGGTTATCTACAATTATATCCATGTTCTCTATAATGTCTTCCCAAGTGGGAGAAGTAGGATTGCCAAAGTTCTCCTTTATTAGATCTCTTAACACGAACATGTCCTCTTCACAAATGTCATTTTCATGGTCGTTCATGATTGTAGCATTCTCACAAGTAGGGGAAGTGTTGGGAAAGGAATGTAAACTAAGTAAAGTGGTGGTAATGAATTCATCTTCTATTGTTATACTATCTTCCCAAGGGGAATGAGGAGAAGGGAAAACAAGACCTTCATGATTCTCAATGATTGCATCTTCTTTCACCAAGATACCTTTGTCACCAAAAGGAGAGGTGTCAGAAGAAGAAAAATTATGATCATCATGAATCTCCATGCTTATATCTTCTTCTATCACATCATTCCCACAAAAAGGATAGATAAGAGGGGGTGTAGGTTTAAGGAAATTGTCAACATTTCCACTCTCTTGCACTAAGAGACTCTCATAACTAGGGAATGCATTGAATGAATGACTAACATGTTTATTGACTAACTTTTTCTTTGCAAACTTGGAAAAGACCGAAAGTAACATTTTTGAACAATAATCTATGCAAACTAAAAATGCAATGTAAAGACTTAAAATGAAATGCAATTTTTAGATTTCAAACAAGATAATTTACTATGCAATGACCTAAAAATGAAATGTTGTAAATGCAAATTTGGAATTAAGCGATGCATGAAATGGACCAATGTAAGCTAGATTTAGTGAAATGCATGTAACAAAAACTCAACTAACTGAAACCAATAACTAATGGCAGTAAACAAAAGTGTAGAAAAAAGGTTTTTAATGTTGTAAAAGGCAGTTTCAGATATGCACTGGGACTGATTCGCCCAAGGTGGTGAATGAGTCCTAGTAGGGTTTTTTTTTCAATTTTTTTAGAAATTTTCAATAGATTTTTATGTTTTTTATGTTGTATGACCCGATTTCTAGGTGCAAATGCATATTTTATTTGATTTTCAATGAAATGAGATGCAAAAATGCAAGATATATCATCTTTCACTAATGCAAAATTACAAACCCTAGAATGCCAATTAACTAATGCAAAATCCAATGCAATCCAAATCTATGATGATGATGTACTCCAAGTCATAATTTTAATGTTCTAAATGTAGGTTCACCAAAATGAAATGGTGAAAAAGTGGTTTGGTGCTAGCATATGGTTTAGGACATAGAGCACACCCACTTTTCCAATTTCATTCAAGGATAACCCTAGAGATCTCAATACAATAGGAGAAAGAGGTCTTGCAATATGGTTGCCCTAGGGGATGATTGTAAGCTAATAAGGGGTTCACCACCAAGTAAGAACTTGGAAAGACAAATGAAATGCAAGACCTAATGACAAAACCTAGTGATGCATGAAACTTGAATGAATGACCTAGAAATGCATATAAATCAAAATAGAAAATAGTAAATCAAAAGTGTGCACCTAGAAACTTGTAGAGGATTGAATGAAGAATGAAAATGCTGCAAATCCTAAAATTTAGGCCTTCTGGGACTCATTCGCCAATCTAGGTGAATTGATCCTAGATCTGGGTTTTTGTACAAGAATAGGTTTCTTGAAAAAGGGTATCCAAAACTGCAAAAATCTCAAAATTGACCTAAATTGGGACTCATTCACCAGAAGTGGCAAATTAGTCCAATTAGGGTTTTCTGGAGCTTTAAAATATGAATCTGGCCTTCAATGTCTATTTTGTTCCTCTTTGTTTTTGGATCTGAAACCCTGATTTTGGGGTTGTAGATGACTTTTTGGTGAAGATTACAACCTTTCCAATGGGGAGAAAAATCCAACAACTCTCTCCAAGCTTGTAACCTAATCTTCAATGATCTTCAAGTCTTCAAAACATCTAGATCTGCAATCACACAAAGAGAGAGAGAGAGAGAGAGAGAGAGAGAGAGAGAGAGAAAAGTGTTGATTGTTAGGGAATAGGGGTTTGCCTTGGTCAAACCCCTTGTAGGTAATTAAACCAAATGATGATACAATTAAATGAAGGAAAGAAACATGAAACAAATAAAATGAATCATGGACAATAATACCTTGAATGATGCTTTGTAAATTATGTCATGTAAATCTGCAACTCAACATGAAATGGCCATGGAAGATGTAAATCTTGATCTTGACAATAGGAGTAGAACAATGATTGCTCTTGGATCTTCAATGCTACATCAAAACACTAGCTCAATAACATGCTTGATGCTTGATATCCTTGACATGATGATGGATCTTAAATTGCTGTAAAACTTGATGAAGATTTTTTCCCTTGAATGCCTTAAAATGATCTTGAATGTTCTCTTGATGATCTTGTGAAATCTTGGAATGCTTAACCCTTGAGTGCTTGACTTGATCTCATGAATTCTTGATGTAATAATGATTTGGAAGCTCATTTATATAGGCAATCCATCTAAGATCTCATGTATTAGATCCCAAAAGATGACATACACAAAATTTGAACTTAAAACCCAAATTTTCCTACTTAAAGCCTTGAAAATACGTCAAATAGGACTCATTCACCAAGTTGGGTGAATGGGTACCCTCGGATGGGATTCATTCGCCGAAAAGTGGTGAATGGGTCTCACAGGGCCTATTTTATTTGCCTAAGTGTCGGGGAGTGTGTAAACTAGGCTTATTTGTTGATTTTGTCGGGTCTTTGAGTGAAATACACTTCAAGATGCACCATATAGGGTCTTAGGGGCCTATTAATGATGATATGAAGGTCATAAATGCAAGAGCACACAAAAATTAATGTGAAATTATAAATAAATACACTTTACAACACTAAATTAAGGAAAATTAGGTCTATTTAGCTTAAAAGAGCCCTAAACCCAATGTGAATGTGTAAAACACATTACAACACTAGTTTAGGTCCACTTAATTTACAAGCCTTCTTAATTTAATGTGAAGGTGTAAATAAATACACTTTACAACACTAAATTAGGATAGAGTTAGGTTTATTTAGCTTAAAAGGGGCCCAAGACCTAATGTGGATGTGTAAAACTCATCACAACACTAGATCAAGGTGATATCAAGTCCAATCTATCATTAATCATAAGCAAGGAAAAGGCTTACCCTTTTTCCGTCATTAAACTTACTAATTTTGGTCTTCTTCTTCATAGCTCATATGGAGACTTCTCTATCTTACACCCGATCTAAAGTTTGTTTAGAATATACATAAATGTATGTGTAGCTTCTCTCCAGTATATATCTGATATATTTTATTGACATAACATAGTCCTTGTCATCTCCTATACAGTCTAGTTCTTTCTTTCTACAACTCCAGTTTATTGCAGAGTTCTAGGGGCAAAGAAGTGCCTTTGGATCCCATGTTCTTCACAAAATTTTTCATACTTCTCAATAGTAAATTATCCACACGTATATGATCTCAAGACTTTGATTGTCCTTTTGGTTTCATTTTCTACCTAAAACAAAGGAAAATAGGTGAGTTTAAAATGTGTGGGGTGCACCAAATATGGTAAGGAATGGACCTATCTTCCTCTATTTCATTAGGAAATGAGGTCCACACAATGAAATGACTATCAACCCTTAGGTGAATCAAGTCAAAGTGTCGATCTACAAATTTCCTTATGATTGAAGGATAGGGGTCCTAGTCAAACAACACTTTGGGGAGAAAAACTAAAAATAGTAAAACAAAATCAAAATGCAATCTAACACTTGGAACAACAATATTAAACTCAATACTAATAGAACTTACAATCAAATTCCAGATTAAAGAAGGGCATATTTAAATGTACTTTTCACCAAAAGTCAATTTTGAAGCTGATCTAGGACTCATTCTCGTAATGGTGAATGGGTTCTAAGTTAGGGTTTTTCTATAACTTTTGGGAGCTTCTTATCCTATCTCTACACTTCTAGATTCTCCAGGTTTCAGGTTCAAAAATCCAGAAATAAATTATGTAGATGACTGTCCAAGAGAAGATGATAAATTAGACAATTTTTTGCAACTTTGACAACTTCAATTTTTCTTTTCAAAGGATTTTCAAGATTTCTTCCACCTAAATCTGTAAGCACAAATCAAGAGGGAAAAATGTTTTGTTTTGGTGAATGAGGGTTTGCCTTGGTCAAACCCCATTTTGGTAATTAAACCTTGAATTGAAATGAAATATGAAAGAGGGAATGGAGAATGAACAAAGCTATGTTACCACTCAATAGACCCTTGCATAAACCTTGGAATCTAGATCTACAACTTTCATGAAATGACCTCAATGGATGTGGATCTTGAACCTTGAATCTTGATTGAAATAATGTCTTTGAATGCTTGAATGGATTATGAAACCTACATCATCATATTAGCTCCAAAAACATGCATGATGCAAGAAGACTTTGACATGACAAATGGATCTTAATTGTTGCAATACAAATCTAATAATTCTTCTCTTGAATGC
>CM021101.1:482647410-482716090 GCA_007115665.2 Sequoiadendron giganteum | reverse complement strand
GCTAGGTGAATCTTTTGTGCCATTTTTGCAAAGATGGAGACATTTAACAAAATGATTACCTTATGTCATTCCTGATCAAGAATTGGTTGACCTCTTTTGTCAAAATTTGAACAAAGAAATTGGAAGGGAACTTCACCTCAAATGCTTGGATTCCTTTGATGATGCCATAGAAATGGGATTCCGAATCGAACAAACTCTCATTGATGATGGAACCATAAAACTTAATAATGATAGAGATCAAAAATCAAATTCAAACAACAAGACACCTTTTTGGGTAAAGAACAAGAATGTCGTCAATGACGGAGTTGTTGATGCAAAAACAACTAAAACATCATCGCCTGTTTATAACCTCAAAGGTTCATCTTCAAATAAAGGAAAAGAAAAACAAAGAAGTTTCCCTAAACGAAATTTTACACCATTGGGACAATCACTTGAATCTGCATTAAAAGAACTTCTTGAAATCAATATTATAATGCTACCTAAAATAAAGGAATATAATCCACAAGTCAAACCCCCATGGTGGAATGAGAATCACTTTTGCGACTATCATAGACATAAAGGACATAAGACTAATAGTTGCAATAAACTTCGACATCTAATACAGGACCTTATTGATGATGGTAAGATAGTGGTTGATGGACACACTCCTTTTGGTAACTCTGATCGCGAAGTGTTTAAGAACCCTTTCCCTAAGCATGACAAGGATAAAGGAAAGGCCCTTGAATCTGGTGATGGTGTAAACTATACTACTACTAAGTATGACTATACCATACATAACATCAGTGAGGTTGATAATCATGTAAACACTTTCATTATAAAAGGAAAAGCACCTGATTGCAAGGTTACTACCTGCAAAGGCACAATCACCCTTAAAGGTCCTAATTCAAAACCCACTCCACCAGCTTCACAGTACAACCTCATAGAGCATTTAGGAAAAACACCCGCACAAATTTCCATACTTGAGTTGCTACGCCTATCTCCTGAGCATAAAGCTATCCTAGATAAAGCACTTGCTACTGCTACAGTGCCTACAAACCTACATGTAGACCAATTCCAAGCTATGGTGGGACATATCACCTCGCCTTACACTATCACTTTTACTGAAAGTGATGATTCATCCCCTCGACAACCGCATAATGCAGCTTTACACATTGACGTCCTTATCAATAATGCCAAGATCAAGTGAGTTCTAATAGACGGAGGAGCCGGTCTTAATATTTGTACCCAAGAATTGATCACAAAATTAGGGTTTTCTAAAAATGCAGTTGATCCAAGGAACAAGATTACCATAAAGGCATATGATGAAGAGGAACGCTCTTCTAAAGGATCAGTTACTCTACCAATCAAAGTCGGCCCTGTTGTAAAGGATGTGATTTTCCAAGTCCTTGATCTCCCACTGACCTATAATATCCTCCTTGGAAGACCTTGGATTCATGCAATGCAAGTAGTACCTTCTATGTACCACCAGTGCATTAAATTCCCACACAATGGTGTTGAAATCACAATACAAGGAGATCCCAACCCTTTCATGTATTGCCATAATCTAAGCCCTAAAACTGAAATCACAATCCCAAGCAATCGTGAAGCACCTCCTTCTCAAGCATATGTTGATCCCGAGTCCTTAAAAGCATCCACTTCATTTATCACACCATCAAACCCCAAGGTCCAAATCCATGATATGGGATGTGGAGAATACCATATGGATAATTTACCGACAAAAGAAATTGCTAATGTCATCGAGGAGGGTCAAAATTCCAACAATGAGATCAAGACAACTACAAAAGGAACATAAAAAGATGACCATGCTTGGATTGAAACCTTTTGGGATCTTGATGATACACCTGCATTTGCCATATTTGCTTCCACTCAATCTTTTCATATTTATGATAACCCCATGTTTAACCAGGATATCTATGATAACCCACTCTTTGATCATGACCCTACCAAGGATATACAATCATCATCCTTCCATACCACCTTCCCTAGGCTAGGATATGAATCTCCTATTGTCACATCTACTAAGACATATTTCCAAGTCATTAAGGATGTGCAAGCTTCCTTTGACGTTAGCAGTACTGAAAAGGATAGTCCCAAAGACTTCGTTGATGGCATCACCACTCCCATTTTCCCACTAAACATTCCTATCATGCCATCCACCTCAACCATCTCACCCACATCCATCTACCTTGTAGACATGGATCAACAAGTATCACCCAAAGAAAATAAAAAAGATGTAATTCAAGAATCAAAGGTAAAAGCATCTTTTTCAAATGGAGATCCAGAATCAAAAGAAAGCATGCAAAGAGAGAAAGATCAAGAAAAGTTCTTTAGCCAAAATAAAAAGATATTGGACAAATCCAAAACAAAAGAAGATCAAGACAAGTCCCCTAGCCAAAATAAAAATCTATTGGACAAAGCAAAAAATAAAATTCAAAAGTGAAAGCAAGAAAAATTCAATCTCCAATTATGCCTCTCCATCAAAAATCATTGGGGGCATCTATCAAGGAAGAAAATCAAAAAAGGAACTTGTTGATCCAAGGTCTCCATCCACATCACTTTCACTCATACCATATATTCCATTCCACCCATCCATGTTCACATATTTGGCATATCACACCATCGGTGATGTCTTTCAATGTACCTTTGATGATGAAGCCTTCATGTATTCTAGCTCATCGGTTGCCCAAGCTTCTTTTTGGTTGAAGCTTGATGGGCCACGTAGTGTGCACATTAGGGATCCTACCATAGTCTCTTTCATCCGCCACATTTATCGTCCTTCATATTTGCCACTTGTACTCCTCATCTCAATCGGGTACTTTCATCCAACATGGTCATCCACACAGGATCGAGGCATCATCAAGGAAGTCTATGGATCTGGAATCTATCAATTCTATATCTTGCTTCAAAGAGCTAGGAAAAAGTCTTGAAAAAATACAAAAAAAATGGAAAAAGTCTTGAAAAAATACAAAAAAAAGTGAAAATAGTAAAGAGAATCAATTCGTTCAATGGTGAAAACCACTTCGGTGGCGCCTTGAGCAAGTACCATGGTGAAAATTGAGAAATCGGCACCATGTGTAGAGGCTTTTCTCCTCTTTCTTTTGGAGCTCTACTTGATCTTTTCATCCCATTTTTCATTCACCCTCCACTTCATAATATTCTTTTCACACTCACCATGGCTTGTGAATTGTTTGACAATCCCCTCACTTGCTCGCTTTGTCATGCATACTAGATTGGTCTTATTCCTCACAGGGGCATTTCCTCAACCTTAGCCATGGGTTAGGATATTGAGCATCTCGCGGTCAAAGAAACTACCCTCTTTGTCTATCTACTTGCTTGTGATGCATCTCTTTCCATTGTAAAAGGTCCTGAAAAAATCCAAAAAATCATAAAATGTCCTAAAAAAAATCCATAAAAATCATAAAGTGTCCTCAAAAAAATCCAAAAAAATCATAAAATGTCTTGAAAAAAATCCATAAAAATCAGAAAATGTCCTGAAAAAAATCCATAAAAATCATAAAACGTCTTGAAAAAAATACATAAAAAACATAAAATGTCCTGAAAAATTCCATAAAAATCATAAAATGTCTTGAAAAAATCCAAAAAAATGTCAAATATTCCAAAAATCCAAAAAATCAAATAACTTCAAAAATCCCTCAACACTGACACTTTCAGATCACCACATAGCTTTGAACTTCAGCAAAATCAAACTGCATCACGAGTAACAATCAAGCAAATATTGCAGCATACCTACCAATCCATCTTGCAAATCCAACCAAACACACACAATCGTACCAAGAATTAGTTCCATCTCGAGGCATGGGGCATGTTTGTTTGTTGGTCTTTGATTATTTTATGATTTTATCTTTGGTGGCATGTCTTTTAGCTTCTCCAGGATGTCTGGGACTAGAGAGGCAATGATGGGGCATGTTCACTTGTTTGCTGCCTGTGGATTGTTTCTTATTCATAGGATGACTCATCTTAAGACATGGTTATCTAAAACCATTGAGGACCTATGAGTCTAGTATGGATGAGTGCATTCCTTGTCTGATAGTGTCTTCTATGCAATAAGTATTCAGGTCATCTAGGGTCCTTATACCTAGATGCTTATACTTCATTACTAAATAAAAATGCAAACAGTATTCAGGTCATCTAGATGTTCATGTTATCTAGATGCTTATACTAATTTGTGACATAATAAGCTCGATGATGATAAAAGCACTTAAAATGCACAAGAGGCTTCATCACCTTCATTTTCTCCCATCTGGCATCTTCCATTTATTGCATTTCATTTTCTTCATCTTTCTTGTCGCAGAGAAATCAATCAACTTGCATCTCCAAATCTCATGTCCCCTTAATCAATCAACCAATCATTCTATCAACTTGTATTGCATTAGCATCAATCTCAATCAGCTTCACCAGCTCATCAACCTGGCTATACTGATCATTTCCATCAATTGTTCAGTTACACCTATCAATTGTGCATTTCCATCAAATGTACATCACTACTTTATCACTTGCGCAATATCAAGTATCCGATCATTTTCTTGGTCACATCTATCGAGAGATTAATCTTCTTACAATTTGTCTGATCAATCTCTCGAGGGGGCATATCATTCTTATCATAATCCTTATCAGGATATCTCTAGGGCATGTATCAGTTGATCAATCTTTTTTCTTTGAAACAACGTGACAAGCCGCGTTGTCTCAAAGAGGGGCAAAATGTAGACACATAAAAATGTCCTCGTAATCATTTTTAAATCATTTCACATTTCATTCAATTATCCATATATTATAACCATTTATTCGTAAGCATTTATAGGCATCTATAAGCATTATTCATAAAATTATTTGATCATTTATCATTTACCATTTAGGCATAAATCACTAAAATATCACTAAATCATTTAATAATCTTTCCATTTATCCATTCATCTCATATTCATATTTTATGCATTTTCATTCAAATATTATACTCATAAAACCCATGTCCATAATCACTTCATTAAAACCATTTTCATAATAATTTATCCACCATAAAATATTAATACATTAGTGCATTTACACATTTCATGCATTTGCATATTCATTTAAAATATCACAAATATTCATTAAATCATTCGTTTACCACCTACATGCATTTATCCATTTCAAATCTTTTATCTTACCCATCTCATGCATGTGGGATATTTTCCTCCAAGCCAATCTCTTATCCCACATTCCTTCCACAACTTGCATTCACCCTAAAGATTCCTATTTAAACAAGACTCTCTTCTCATTTTGACCCTACACGAATCTTGCACATGCGCATATCTTCACAGCTTTTCTTAATCCATTCACTAATAGCCTCTTGATGCATCTATGCTTGCAAAAATCTGAGAGCAAAAGTGCATAACAAGACTTTGGTGATAGGATGCCAATGGAGACTGGTTTTTGTTTGGAAGCATTTTGATTATCTTTGGTAGTTTAGAATAGTTTCATTTCTAGTTTTTGGTTTTAAATCTGAAACTGCTTCATTGTTGAGGTCCAAAAATGATGGTTCTTCTCCATAGAACCATTCATTTTTGAGACATACAAAGAACATGAATCATGGACAATAATACCTTGAATGATGCCTTGTAAATGATGTCATGTAAATATACAACACAACATGAAATGGCCATGAAGGATGTAGATTTTGATCTTAACTATAGACATTGAAAAATTTCCTAAATGATATCATACACTTGAATTAGGTATACTAACATCATTTCCTCCTAAAACCCATCCTCTTTTCACTTATTGATTAAATTAGCCTAGCTATTTAATTGATTGCATCATTTTCATCTATTAACCTAATTAATTTAATTAGGTTAATTCATCCCCCTTCCATGCTAACATTTCATCTTATTAAATTAAATAAATTGAATTATTTAATCCCCAAGTCTTCTTATTTAATTAAATAACCCTAACTTATTTAATTAAATGTCATGTCATATTCCCCCTTTTCATTAAATCGCTTTATTTAATGAATATCATATAATTACCCTTAATTGCATAATTAATTTTTTTTTTAATTATCAATTACCTAATTAAATCTAATTCCTCCCATTTGCAAGAGAATATTCCTTCCCCTTTTGTACAAATAAACTTTGTTTTAATTCAGAAAATATTCTTTTTCCTCACCCATGAGAATATTCCAAAGAATATTCTTTCTCCTTCAAACATTTAAAAAATGGAGTATTCTCACTTAGCTTCATCTGCAAGTTAACTTGTAACTTGTGCAAGTTAACTTTTGACCTCTTGTATAAGTCAAGAGTGTGCTTGTTTGAAGGAATGAGAACCCTTGATTAAATATCATCTTGCATTCTCACTCGTTGATGAGAATCCATGATCCATGCCTCCAACTGCTTCCATCCTTGACCATTGATTAGCCTTTTTTATCTCAACCCTTCATTTCTCATTTTCTCTCCTATAAATAGGTCACTATTTGGAGACACATGGATCAATTTTTCAAATAGAAAACTTATGTTGTTGAAATCGCTCACACTCACACTCATACTTTGCACACATTTAGCATATTTTAGTTTATATTAGTTGCATAATAGCTTATCTTCCATTAATGGCTTCCATAATGCTTTCATTTAGCTAATTAGATAACTAGGGTTTGAATCTTTTTAGTTTAAATCTCATTTAGATTAGCTTAGCATTTGTATATCTAAATCATTTTAGCATAAATCATATTAAACTAGCTTGCATCATGTTTATTTAGACTAAAATAAATTTTTCATACACATTTCACAATCATTCCATTACTTTTATTCGATAAAGCTAACTGGGGCAGACTCATTTACTCACATGATTGGGAAAGGGTCATCGTTTAGCATCATCATGATACCAATCTCACAACGGGATAAGTTTCAAGTGGGTTAGAGTAAACATTTAAATGTTTTCATAGTTTATAATGCTTATTTTGATGAATGTTTAGTTTAATCTTCATTTGAATGATCTTGTTAAGATTTGACATTAGTGGCTTCATTATGCTTCGATTCTTCATGGATCAAGCATAATCGGCCCATACTAATATGTCCAATCACATTGACAACAAGAGTAGAACAATTCTTGACCTTGGATCTTCAGTTTTACATCACAACACTAGCTCAATAACATGCTTGATTCTTGATATCCTTGACATGGTGATGGATCTTGAATTGCTGCAACAATTGATGAAGAATTTTTCCCTTCAATGCCTTAAAAATGATCTTGAATGCTCTCTTGATGATCTTGTGAAGTCTTGGAATTCTTAACCCTTGATTGCTTGACTTGATTTCATGAATTCTTGATGTAATAATGATTTGAAATCTTATTTATATAGGCAATCCATCTAAGATCCCATGTATTAGATCCCAAAGGCCGACATACACAAAATTTGAACTTAAAACCTAGTTTTTCTCGCTTAAAGCTGTGAAAATAGGCCAAATGGGACTCATTTTCCAAGTTGGGTGAATGGATCCCACCTGGATGGGACTCATTCGCCCAAAGTGGTGAATGGGTCCAACAGGGCCTATTTTGATTGCTAAAGTGTCAGGGAGTGTGTAAATTAGGCTTATTTGTTGATTTTGTCAAGTTTTTGATTGAAATACGTCTCAAAATGCACAATATAGGGTCTAAGGGGCCTATTAATGATGATATGAAGGTCATAAATGCAAGAGGGCCCAAAACGTAATGTGAAAGTGTAAATAAATACACTTACAACACTAAATTAAGGAAAAATGAGGTCTATTTAGCATAAAAGAGCCATAAACCCAATGTGAATGTGTAAAACACATTACAACACTAGATTAGGTCCACTTAATTTACAAGACTCCTTCATTTAATGTTAAGGTGTAAATAAATAGACTTTACAACACTAAATTAGGGCACAATTAGGTTCATTTAGCTCATAAAGGGCCCAATACCTAATGTGGATGTGTAAAACTCATCACAACACTAGATCAAGGCGATATCAAGTCCAATCTATCATTGATTATAAGCAAGGAAAAGGCATACCATTTTTCTATTGTTACATCTAGACCCCACTTTAGTGAGAGGATGAAATTTCTTCAAACTCACACTAAATTAGAAATTCAAGAGGGGTCCAAGTGTACCGATGTAGATGGTCTAGGATAACAAAGATTGAGGAGGTGATCAAGCCCCTAGGATCCAAGATCCTAAGTCAAACTGGCATAAGCACAAAAGGACACACACAAGGTGTATGATATGCAACATCAAGATACATAAACATGCAATGTCAATAACTAAAAGAAAGAAAAACAAGTAAAAATAAAAAGAGGTGGATCAAGCCTCGACCATTTTTCCAACACGATATGGATTAGATCTAGGCTATTTTACCAAAAATGCACGCTCACTCTGAGGAAACAAAACTCTTGGTTGTCCGTTGGGTGAGTAATCCAAGAAGGTGAGACACATTCGACCGATATGTGTTCACACACACGTGTGAGTGGCTAAGGGAAAGTCATGCCTCAGATTGGCTTCTTGTCCAATCATACCAAAGTTATACCTCCTTATAACTTTGATAAGGTTCCACGCAATAATGATCTTCGAGCCTCATGAGACAAGTAAAAATTCGTAGGCTTGGAGCTCATGAATAAAAAATATGGCTCCATAGGCATACAGAGTGTGTTATGCAAGGTGGCCATATAACTAATGTTGTAAATGAAAAATAGTGTAAGGAATGTTCAAAGGGATTTTTCTTAGTTCATGCAAGGTCTCTTAGGAAACATTTTGCCTAATGTCTCCAGGAGAGGACAAGTCAAAGAAATATCACACTCTTGGAGGAAATCAAGCCCAATGACACCACCAAGAAAAGGAAACATCAAAAGAAGAAATAAAATATCACAATGAAACATGAGTGTCAATGTATGCCCCCACTTTAAAGTGGTTTCTAACACCATTGTTGTGATCAATTTCTTTGAAGTAGAAGAAGACATGAGAGGTTATTCGGACAGCCCTATGCCAAGTCATATGTTTCTGAATGAGATTACGTTATGGATGAGTATGCCACATGCGAGTCAACTTAAGGCATGTCTTCCACACCCCAAGATTGCTCTTATATGTACATGAAAGGTGGTTAACAAACCAAAAGAGACAATGAAAAGTGACATACGAGGACAAGGCTAACTAACTCCTTGCCACCACTTAGTACAAGACAAGGATGAGCCGAATAGGATGAAAATAAGTATCAATTAGAGGAACTAGGTGTTTCAACACAAGGAAGAGCACGACGATCCCTAAGATGTTGAATTTTATCACTTAAAGTCTTACATTCATTAGTAGAATGACCATGAATTCTTATAGTAAAATTTATTTCATGTTATTGGGGGTAGGGATATCAAATGATCTTGGAGGATTCTCAACAAGATACTCTCTTGATCAATGGTAGAAGATGTTCCTTTATTTTGCAACAAAGATATTTGTTTCTTAGTACAAGGTTCCATACCTACACAAGACTTTATATTGTGAGATTTTGTTCTCTCCATTACAGGAGGGTATAAAATCTAATGAATTTGAATCATAGACGTTTTGCGTGATGATATTGATGTTAAGTGAGGATTTCTTTATTTATTTCATGTCTTTCAAAGGATAACAATCAAGATCACTAGTGTCTATTAGTTCAGGATTCACTAATGTTAAAGTTGGCTTAGAAGTGTTTTTTGTAATAGTGTTGATATTGAGTAATGGTTTGCTTGTTTCTTTTGAAGGACAATAACCAAGACCAGTAGTCTTTTTTTTGCACGTGAGACTCTATAGGGACACAAATACCTTGTTCTCTAGCACCAAATCCTTTTCCACTATATCCAAGTTGCTTCATAAGGTCATAACCTCTTCCGTAAAGATTTTTCATTTCTTTAGGATTCAAAGGTTATTGATAGTTAGTTTCGTCAAAGTTTGTTGTATAGTTTTCTTCTTTTTCTAAAATGGTTGAGGTGGATAATTTTGAAGGGTCTTCTGAATTTTGTGTTGACATTACCATTTTTTCTTTTTCCCTTTTCAGAGTCTTTGTTTATGATCTTGTATTCTCCCATGAATGTAGGTTTGAAATCTAAGGAACCCCAATCATCTTCTAATAGCTTTGTGACTTCTTCTATGTGTTTTTCTTTGTCTTTTTGTTGCATGGGCTCTACTTGTGTATTTGGTGTTAATATTTTCAAAGGATTTCCTTTATTTTTCTCAATGTTCAAACAACTATTTGGGTCAAGGTCAGCTTCGAGTGTGTACACTTTTTTGTTGTAGATGTATTTCATTTTACGATGAAAAGTAGAAGGCACCCCATTCATTGCATGAATCCACAGTCTGCCTAAAAGGAGATTATATGAAAGATCATGAGGCATAACATGGATTGGTGTTTATAATGTGTCCTTTCTAGTTTTAATAGGTAAAGTGATCACGCCAAGTGGTTGTTTCCCTACATTGTCAAATCCCTTAATAGATAAAGAGTCATGTTAAATTTTTGATTTATCCACACCAAGCCTATCCAAAAGTTTTACACTACACAGATTAAGAGTGGAGCCATTGTTGATAAGGGTTCTCTTTATCCATGTTCTATTCTATTTAGCTAGTATCACGAAAGGATCATTTTTTTTTGCACTTCCAAAGGGGGGAGTTCACTTTGATGAAAAATAATGTCAACATTTATTCCTTGAATTATGGCCGCTATGTCATTCTGTTGCACATTAGAAGGGATAAGAACTTGTTGCAAGGTAGTTTGAAGCATAGTGTGATAATTAGGTGAAGTCTAAATTAGGTCCCATAGGGATATCTTTGTAGGAGTATTCTTAAGTTGTTAAACAAGATCCTACTCCTTTACACTATGCGAAGGTAAACAAGGAGCACTAGGCAAGATGGGATTAGGAAAAGGTGAGGTTGTTGAAGGTGTTTGTTTTGGTTGTGGATTTTTTCTAGTGTTATATGTATGAACAATGATATTATGACTCAGTTGCTACAAAACATTATTCTTAGGTGGGTAAAGGATAAGTTAGGGTTTTTTTTGGGTTTTTTATTTGTGTGATGGTGGGTAAAGAATTAGAGGGTTCTTAGGATGTCCCACAGGGTATGTAGGAGGTCCATTGATCACAGGGGATCTCTTGGAAACTTGTGCATTCATAACCTTGACAGTCTTGGTTTGATGTATTTCTAATAAAAGGAAATATAGAATCACCTTTTTATCATTATGTAAGGGAGCCAAAATGTTGTCATTTTCTTGCACCATGATATCCTCCCTAGGTGGAAAGTTTTTAGGATAAATACAAGCTAGATGTTCATGAAATTCAAAGGTTGGTTCTTCTAAAATGACTTCATCACAAGTAAGGGACTTATCAATGGTTGTATTGTATTCTTTATCAATGATGTCATTCTCTTGTTCCATAATGTCTTTCCTAGAGGGAGACAGACAAATAGGATTCTTGTGACTCTCATTTCTTTCTTCTTCACAACTAGGAGAGATATCAAGAGAAGAATAAATGTGATTATCATCATTTTCCACGATTTTATTCTTGTTTGCTAAGGTCTTATTCTCTTGTGCCCTAATATCTACCCTGGTAGGAGAGCTTTTAGAGGAGTAATAAACAAGATGTTCATCGCATTTCATGGTTAGGTTTTTTAAAGTAGCTTCATCACAACTAGGGGAGGCATCAAGAGAAGGAGAATCATTCTTGCCAATGATTGGATCTTTTCATTCAAATAGATCTTTCCAAATGGTAAGAGCATTAGGAAAGGGAGAAACGATATTTTCATGACTTTCAAGTATATCTTCTAACACAAAGCTATCGTCTTCATTACTATGAAGGATATTAGAAGATCCAATTTGATTATCATGGTTATCTACAATTATATCCATGTTCTCTATAATGTCTTCCCAAGTGGGAGAAGTAGGATTGCCAAAGTTCTCCTTTATTAGATCTCTTAACACGAACATGTCCTCTTCACAAATGTCATTTTCATGGTCGTTCATGATTGTAGCATTCTCACAAGTAGGGGAAGTGTTGGGAAAGGAATGTAAACTAAGTAAAGTGGTGGTAATGAATTCATCTTCTATTGTTATACTATCTTCCCAAGGGGAATGAGGAGAAGGGAAAACAAGACCTTCATGATTCTCAATGATTGCATCTTCTTTCACCAAGATACCTTTGTCACCAAAAGGAGAGGTGTCAGAAGAAGAAAAATTATGATCATCATGAATCTCCATGCTTATATCTTCTTCTATCACATCATTCCCACAAAAAGGATAGATAAGAGGGGGTGTAGGTTTAAGGAAATTGTCAACATTTCCACTCTCTTGCACTAAGAGACTCTCATAACTAGGGAATGCATTGAATGAATGACTAACATGTTTATTGACTAACTTTTTCTTTGCAAACTTGGAAAAGACCGAAAGTAACATTTTTGAACAATAATCTATGCAAACTAAAAATGCAATGTAAAGACTTAAAATGAAATGCAATTTTTAGATTTCAAACAAGATAATTTACTATGCAATGACCTAAAAATGAAATGTTGTAAATGCAAATTTGGAATTAAGCGATGCATGAAATGGACCAATGTAAGCTAGATTTAGTGAAATGCATGTAACAAAAACTCAACTAACTGAAACCAATAACTAATGGCAGTAAACAAAAGTGTAGAAAAAAGGTTTTTAATGTTGTAAAAGGCAGTTTCAGATATGCACTGGGACTGATTCGCCCAAGGTGGTGAATGAGTCCTAGTAGGGTTTTTTTTTCAATTTTTTTAGAAATTTTCAATAGATTTTTATGTTTTTTATGTTGTATGACCCGATTTCTAGGTGCAAATGCATATTTTATTTGATTTTCAATGAAATGAGATGCAAAAATGCAAGATATATCATCTTTCACTAATGCAAAATTACAAACCCTAGAATGCCAATTAACTAATGCAAAATCCAATGCAATCCAAATCTATGATGATGATGTACTCCAAGTCATAATTTTAATGTTCTAAATGTAGGTTCACCAAAATGAAATGGTGAAAAAGTGGTTTGGTGCTAGCATATGGTTTAGGACATAGAGCACACCCACTTTTCCAATTTCATTCAAGGATAACCCTAGAGATCTCAATACAATAGGAGAAAGAGGTCTTGCAATATGGTTGCCCTAGGGGATGATTGTAAGCTAATAAGGGGTTCACCACCAAGTAAGAACTTGGAAAGACAAATGAAATGCAAGACCTAATGACAAAACCTAGTGATGCATGAAACTTGAATGAATGACCTAGAAATGCATATAAATCAAAATAGAAAATAGTAAATCAAAAGTGTGCACCTAGAAACTTGTAGAGGATTGAATGAAGAATGAAAATGCTGCAAATCCTAAAATTTAGGCCTTCTGGGACTCATTCGCCAATCTAGGTGAATTGATCCTAGATCTGGGTTTTTGTACAAGAATAGGTTTCTTGAAAAAGGGTATCCAAAACTGCAAAAATCTCAAAATTGACCTAAATTGGGACTCATTCACCAGAAGTGGCAAATTAGTCCAATTAGGGTTTTCTGGAGCTTTAAAATATGAATCTGGCCTTCAATGTCTATTTTGTTCCTCTTTGTTTTTGGATCTGAAACCCTGATTTTGGGGTTGTAGATGACTTTTTGGTGAAGATTACAACCTTTCCAATGGGGAGAAAAATCCAACAACTCTCTCCAAGCTTGTAACCTAATCTTCAATGATCTTCAAGTCTTCAAAACATCTAGATCTGCAATCACACAAAGAGAGAGAGAGAGAGAGAGAGAGAGAGAGAGAGAGAGAAAAGTGTTGATTGTTAGGGAATAGGGGTTTGCCTTGGTCAAACCCCTTGTAGGTAATTAAACCAAATGATGATACAATTAAATGAAGGAAAGAAACATGAAACAAATAAAATGAATCATGGACAATAATACCTTGAATGATGCTTTGTAAATTATGTCATGTAAATCTGCAACTCAACATGAAATGGCCATGGAAGATGTAAATCTTGATCTTGACAATAGGAGTAGAACAATGATTGCTCTTGGATCTTCAATGCTACATCAAAACACTAGCTCAATAACATGCTTGATGCTTGATATCCTTGACATGATGATGGATCTTAAATTGCTGTAAAACTTGATGAAGATTTTTTCCCTTGAATGCCTTAAAATGATCTTGAATGTTCTCTTGATGATCTTGTGAAATCTTGGAATGCTTAACCCTTGAGTGCTTGACTTGATCTCATGAATTCTTGATGTAATAATGATTTGGAAGCTCATTTATATAGGCAATCCATCTAAGATCTCATGTATTAGATCCCAAAAGATGACATACACAAAATTTGAACTTAAAACCCAAATTTTCCTACTTAAAGCCTTGAAAATACGTCAAATAGGACTCATTCACCAAGTTGGGTGAATGGGTACCCTCGGATGGGATTCATTCGCCGAAAAGTGGTGAATGGGTCTCACAGGGCCTATTTTATTTGCCTAAGTGTCGGGGAGTGTGTAAACTAGGCTTATTTGTTGATTTTGTCGGGTCTTTGAGTGAAATACACTTCAAGATGCACCATATAGGGTCTTAGGGGCCTATTAATGATGATATGAAGGTCATAAATGCAAGAGCACACAAAAATTAATGTGAAATTATAAATAAATACACTTTACAACACTAAATTAAGGAAAATTAGGTCTATTTAGCTTAAAAGAGCCCTAAACCCAATGTGAATGTGTAAAACACATTACAACACTAGTTTAGGTCCACTTAATTTACAAGCCTTCTTAATTTAATGTGAAGGTGTAAATAAATACACTTTACAACACTAAATTAGGATAGAGTTAGGTTTATTTAGCTTAAAAGGGGCCCAAGACCTAATGTGGATGTGTAAAACTCATCACAACACTAGATCAAGGTGATATCAAGTCCAATCTATCATTAATCATAAGCAAGGAAAAGGCTTACCCTTTTTCCGTCATTAAACTTACTAATTTTGGTCTTCTTCTTCATAGCTCATATGGAGACTTCTCTATCTTACACCCGATCTAAAGTTTGTTTAGAATATACATAAATGTATGTGTAGCTTCTCTCCAGTATATATCTGATATATTTTATTGACATAACATAGTCCTTGTCATCTCCTATACAGTCTAGTTCTTTCTTTCTACAACTCCAGTTTATTGCAGAGTTCTAGGGGCAAAGAAGTGCCTTTGGATCCCATGTTCTTCACAAAATTTTTCATACTTCTCAATAGTAAATTATCCACACGTATATGATCTCAAGACTTTGATTGTCCTTTTGGTTTCATTTTCTACCTAAAACAAAGGAAAATAGGTGAGTTTAAAATGTGTGGGGTGCACCAAATATGGTAAGGAATGGACCTATCTTCCTCTATTTCATTAGGAAATGAGGTCCACACAATGAAATGACTATCAACCCTTAGGTGAATCAAGTCAAAGTGTCGATCTACAAATTTCCTTATGATTGAAGGATAGGGGTCCTAGTCAAACAACACTTTGGGGAGAAAAACTAAAAATAGTAAAACAAAATCAAAATGCAATCTAACACTTGGAACAACAATATTAAACTCAATACTAATAGAACTTACAATCAAATTCCAGATTAAAGAAGGGCATATTTAAATGTACTTTTCACCAAAAGTCAATTTTGAAGCTGATCTAGGACTCATTCTCGTAATGGTGAATGGGTTCTAAGTTAGGGTTTTTCTATAACTTTTGGGAGCTTCTTATCCTATCTCTACACTTCTAGATTCTCCAGGTTTCAGGTTCAAAAATCCAGAAATAAATTATGTAGATGACTGTCCAAGAGAAGATGATAAATTAGACAATTTTTTGCAACTTTGACAACTTCAATTTTTCTTTTCAAAGGATTTTCAAGATTTCTTCCACCTAAATCTGTAAGCACAAATCAAGAGGGAAAAATGTTTTGTTTTGGTGAATGAGGGTTTGCCTTGGTCAAACCCCATTTTGGTAATTAAACCTTGAATTGAAATGAAATATGAAAGAGGGAATGGAGAATGAACAAAGCTATGTTACCACTCAATAGACCCTTGCATAAACCTTGGAATCTAGATCTACAACTTTCATGAAATGACCTCAATGGATGTGGATCTTGAACCTTGAATCTTGATTGAAATAATGTCTTTGAATGCTTGAATGGATTATGAAACCTACATCATCATATTAGCTCCAAAAACATGCATGATGCAAGAAGACTTTGACATGACAAATGGATCTTAATTGTTGCAATACAAATCTAATAATTCTTCTCTTGAATGCCTTGAATTTCTCTTGATCATCAAATTTTCTATAGGAATACTAACTTCAAAATTGCAAGGTGAAACTTAGTGAAATAACCTTATATTTATAGGTATGTATCCTTAATTTTTCAAAATTCAAATATCACAAGTTGACATTGAAATATAGATTCGAATGTTGGCATTGATTTTTGTTGGTTGGCATTAGTTTTCCATTGATGTCAACTCATGGTATAAAATGGTTTGTATGTAGCTACAAGAACACGCATAGCTACAAAAACCTCACGGTTTGCAAATACAGTAGTGTGAAGTTCATGTGACAAGAAGATGATTGCAGACTGACAGGAGCTTCACAACGACATAACTTTAACAACTTCAAATTGAAGTCAACGGTGGTCAATATTTTAATATGCATAAAGACAACTTTGGAACTTGGACCAATGAGAAAAAAATGACTTGGCACACACATGGCTCTAGCATACATGGAAGAATTATGACTTTGAGATTATATGGAAATTTGGCCAATTAAATCTTTTTTTTATCTACTAAGGTTTATGTATGTGTAGAGTTCAGTTGTATGCAGCTAAAGGAGATTGGATTTACCTTTGTCATCACTCAAATTTCATGACAACAAAAAGATAACGTACATACTTGAGGACTACAAAGAAAAAAAATTGTTTGTCATTTTATTTAGCATATGAGGTATGGCGGTTTAACCCTAAATCGATGCATATCAAATAGATAGCTATCTTAGCTCGATGCATATCAGATTTGCATTTATTAAGAATGGAAAGCTTCAAATTTTTATAATATTCATTCCTCAATCTTCTAGTTGCATTGGCAGTCAATATGATTAGACCCAAATCATATTTTTGGTCATTCTTTGCTTGGCAGTGAAGTATCCTTCTGAAGCAGTTCTCAATGAAAAGTTTTTTCTATTAATATTTTTATCTGGATTTCATACCTCTTGAAGACGTTGTAGATTGGATGTTGAAATCAGATTTGTAAGCTATAGATTAAATCAGGCAAGTCGATGCAATAAGAAATCTGATACAAAAGCTATTTTTTATGGCAACTAGTTTAAATATGTGTAGCAACATCAATTTTTTTAGTTGCTCAAGAAGAGCATTAAATACTTGTAGATGGAATAACTGAAAGAGAATAAGATTTAGGATTTGTTTAATGTTTTACAAAAATATAAAATTGAAAACTATTAAAGAATTTTAGGGTAGTTGCAGAAGTTGTTATGATAGAGACAAGTCGTCTCATATGATGCTACATGAATTTATCAAAAATTTGCAAAAACTGCTATAGGAAGGTTAGAAGATTACTGACATAAAGTTGTAGAAATCTTTGTTTAAAGATTAGGGCTACGAAATTTTCTTTTGCTACAAGAGTAAGATATATATAAAAAAGATATTCATTGTTGAGTGTCTGAGTGTGTTGAACAAAATGTTGTAACCTTTGAAGAGTGAGTGGATACGAGTGGAGAACAAAGAGGTGTGAAAAGAGAGAAGATAACTTTGTAAAAACAAAGTGTGCATTTTTGAGCGATTGAATGCTTTTATTTCTATAGAAATTGTGTGAAGGCATGTGTTAGTTTTGTAGAGACTTATTGTGTGGGTGTAGATCATAGAGTCTTGCAGAATTAGTGCAAGAATACTTGCAAAGTGAGTTGATGATTAAAGGCTGAAAATTGTTTATAGAAAAAACAACAAAGACTTTCAAGTACAAAAATATATTTGAGTTACAAAACTTCATTTGTAACATGATACTAAAATTTTAATAAAAAATATCTTATTGTATGCTGATTTGAGTGGATGCTTAGATTGGGGGTAGAAGCTCCTTTGAGTTGGTGCTCATAAACCTGGAATTGGTGTTCCTTTGGGTTGGTGCCCATAAATTGTAATCAGACATCATTTTCACTGTGAGGTTGTATTAGAGCAGTAGCCTCTAGTAGCTATTATCACCGAGATTTTTCCCATCTTGGGTTTTCCTCGTATATCATGTGTTGTGGATATTTTTATGAGTTTGGTTTGGTTTCCTTTCTCTAGTACTTAGTTTATGCTTTCAGTATAGTTTATTACATTGCTTAGAAAGTTAAAAATTTCAGACCTCTGATTCACCTCCCCTCTCAATGGTCTTTGTGTGCCTACATTGAGAACATTAAAATACAGCCAAAAACATAATTTAAATTTAGGTTCTAGGTCTAAGGGAGGACCCATTTTCCCATGGGCGAATGAATCTTAGGTCCCTAAACCTATGAAATAAATTGCTCAATGAGAAGTGTTATATTTTGATTAATTGGGAAAAACAGGTTTCAAAGGGACCCCGAAACCATTTACAACAAAAGACAAAATTTTGCCTCAAAGGATAATCATAACAAACCACCACTAGCAACCCAACAGCCAAAAACGCCCAAACAATGGGTGCTAAACAAAGATAGGACCTCAGTCAACCAACAACACCTAGTAGCCAACAAACAATAAAAAGAATGAAACCAACACCCCAACCCAAACAAAAAGCAACAACATTAAAAATTAACTCAAGCCACCTAGAGTATCGGCCATCTCAAGCTGTTGGTTCTTAGTTTTTTCAACCATATCCAACACTTCCTTTTTCTCGGCATAAAAGGTTTTCTTCCACTCAACCAAACCTCTAGTCATAGGTCCCTTATCATCATCTTTAGGATTCTTCTTACCCTTGTCATTTGTCGCACATTCCTTCTCCATGAGCTCAGAGAAGTAAACCTGATCTTCTCTCAATAGACTGATTTTCCTTAACATGATTTCTAGGGACTCTGCACTGTTCTTGATAGAAATGTGGCACACTTGCATAAGCGTTTTGATGTCCACATTCATACCAGATACTTTTCTTCTAAAGCAAACATTCTTTCTTCACAAAGAGACTTAAAATCATGGTAAGACCCTTCAAGGTCCACCATCCTATCAATTAGGATGTCTGACACAACACCTTTAGGGACACTCTTAAGATTTTCTTTTAAGCCTCTAATTTTAAGGTTTATCTTGTTAAATTCTTGTAAAGACCATTTAGCTGGCTTGAAAGTACCTGTAGCCCTAGCTCTGGCCATATTCAATAGATTAAACATGGAGTTCGCATCCTCATCCAAATACAAAAAAATCCTTAGAAAGAAGATCCACTTTCCAGGGTTCTTGACTTGCTTTTGGTTTATCAACATCCTCCTCCTCCATAGGAACCTCATGCGGAGGGGAGTCCACAATGGTCACCGTCTTGTCACCCACTCTCTTGACTGCACCAGTTTCTTTAGGCTCCTTCGTCATAAACTATAGAGCTCTGCTCCTCAGATTTGCAATGCACGAGGAAATCCTTTGCGGTTTAATTGATCCAACCTCTTTAACCTGGGACCCCACTTCACCACCAACACCAACATGTTTTCCCCTCATTGCCTCCTCCATAATAGGAGAGGAGTCATCAGACCCCACATCCGTCTCATCACTCCCCAAACGGGCAATCCTTTTCGCAGACCTGTTTCTCTTCGCACCACCTTCCTCTTTTTTCTTCGAAGAAGTAGCCACAACACCCGAGGAAAAATCCTCCTCCTCACCATTCCATTCCTCCTCCTCCTCCTCTGAAGAGTCCTCACCCATCGACCCAGAATCATCAAATAAGCTCTTCTCCTTACCTTTGATAGTAGGGGTCGGGAGAAGGGTCTTAATATGTTCCATTATTAGCAAAATTAGACCCTCATGGACGATCGAGGACTTTCTATTTTTAAGGTGTGCATACACCGAAACCTTCAATGAGGATAAGAGAAAAAATAGAAAATAAATAAACAGAGCATGCCTAAAGTGATTAAGGAGTGTGAAATGATGACCCAGGATGGCATTAAATCTCCCTTCCAAGGTAACATACCTGATCACCTCAGCAACACTTGCCCAAATATTCTTCAAAGATGTTCTTTCATAACCCTAGGTTTCCAGCTTGATTATTGCTTTCCTCTCATCATCCTTGAAAAACTGAGTCATCGCCTCTTTTTTTTTTCTTGTCCTTAAAAAAATTCCTACCTATAATCGACAAACTAGTAACCAAGGCAATCAAGTCCTCATTCACTTCCATCTCCATATTTTCAACCCTAGCCTTTCGGTTATGCCAGAATGAAATGAATTGAGCAGAGGCATGAGAACTGTTATGTTAAGGGATTAATGAATGTTGGGTTTCCCCTTCGGAAAATGTAATTAAATAGCCTTGGTAAATAAATTAAAGGGCCAATTAAGGCAATATTAAGCTCAATTAATTAAAGTATCCCTAAATAAGTGTGAAAATGTAAATAAATACATTTTACAACACTAAATTAAGGCATAATTAAGTCCAAATTAACTAAGAGGGCCCAAACAAGTGTGAAAATGTAAAAGAGGTACATTTTTTTACACTACATTTAGCCCCCACTTTAGTGAGAGGATGACCTTGCATCAAACTCACACTAAAGTAGGCATTCAAAACATATGTATGTAACAACAACAAGATTACACAATCATACAATATCAAAGACTCAAAGAAAGTAAAAAAAGGGAAAATCAAGCCTCAACTGTCCAACACGACGTGGAACACGCCCTGATTGTTTGTCCAAAATAAAAGGGTGGATCAAGCCTCAACTATCCAATGCAATGTGGAACACGTCTTGACTGTTTGTCCAAAAATGTTGACAAGCGGAACTCTAGTTGTCCACTATGCAAACAACACACATGCTCACACAAGCTAATGGAACTCCGACTGTCTACTAGGTGAGCCCCCAAGGGTGGAAAATGAGAGAATATTATTAGGCTCCCATACCATATCAAAGCTATCCCTTTGAAAAATTCAATAAGGCACCACAAAACAAAACAAAAAAATTGAGCTTCATAAGGCCTAACAAGTTGCATTATGCTAAGCACCTATGAACAAACAAGGCAAGGTTCCATTGGCAAGAAAAGTGTGTTATGCTTGGTGTCCTTGAAAAGGGTTCGAGCTTCACAAGGTTAGTAAGTTGTGTTATGCTAAACACTTATGAACAAAAAATACAAATAAACATGTTCAAAGAGATTTTTCTTAGTTTGTGTAAGGTCTCCTCTTAGGGAATGTTGTGCCTAATGTCTCCAAGAGAGGACAAGTCAAGGATCAAAGATTTGCAACTTAGGGAATGCAATGCATAGCATCACCACTAAGAGGAAGGTTTTATGCCAAGAAATGTCATGCTCTTGGAGGACATCAAATCAAATGACACCACCAAGAAAAAGATGCATCACAAGAAGAAATAAAATTGCACAATGAAACATAAAGAAAGTTACAAAATTTAAAAATAATAATGCCAATGTATACCCCCACTTTAAGGAAATTGCTAACACCATTATTGTGTGCAATTGCTTCAAAGTACCAAATAATCAATTCTACCAATAAAGAAGACATGAAAGCTTATTCGGAAAGCCCTGTGCCAAGTCATATGTTTCCAAATGAAGCTACATCATGAAAAAGAAAGAGAGTGGAAGGGGTTGCCCCCAAAATGAAATCCCAAAAATCACATAATGGATCTACAAATTCAGGGTCAATATGTATTTGCTACAATGTTGTTATGGAGCTTGAAAACGTCATCATTCCCCAAATACTTATAGAATAGGAAGAATGACACATAGACAATGAAAACAAAGAAAAGTATTTTGGGTCAATATGGAAGAGACCTAAATGTCTCAATGCCTTGCGTCATCCCCAAAATGAAAAACCCAAGACAAAAGAAAAGATAAATGTTTACAACATATAGAAGAATGTAGGTACAAATAAAGGAATGCACATGAAGAGAGATACATCAAACAAACAATATGGGGGATCACATTATGCACATGCAATCACACAAAGAACATGCAAAAGAAAACAAAGAAAAGACTAGTAAGGCACATGCGATTCAATCTATAGCATGTCATCTACATCCCAATCTTGTTCAGTATATGCGGAAGGAAAATAACTAGCCAAAGGGACAACATCAAGTTCCAAACTAGGACAAGGATATCTAACCCCTTTCCCCCATGTCTAAGTGCAAGGCAATGATGAGCCGAGATAACTGATGAGAATGAGCTCCTTGCAATAAAGAAAATGGTTTTCAATGAGTAAAGCATGTAATAGCGAGTATGCTATGATCCTACAACTATTACATGGTAAGGAGAAAAGTTCATGTACTTTCTATCCAACCATTTTAGAAATGTTAAGAGGGAAAAATCACTCAATATGAGCTTTAATGCATGACACTCATCAATAAGATTCTTGAGAGTTCTATGATATGCACAATAATTCATGTTCTTTGGCTTGTTGATTTTACTAGGAGGTGGCAATGTAATCCATCCTAAATGAAGAAGGTGCTCCATTTTTTGTTCAATTTATGTTTTAGTGTGTAGGAATGTCAATTTTTTGAGTTTATAAGGTTTGGATTTCATACTTATTTGAGGATCTTGTTGAGGTTGATTTGAAGGATGACCTAAAGTTATCCTATCATCCTTGTGAGACATTATTTAATTGTTATGAGGGAGGACATTTGTATCCTTAGAAGATGTGGAGGGGTAACTATTTTGATATCCTAGTATTTTAGTATCTTCAATTGGGATTTGTTCTTAAAGTTTGTGGATTTCATGTTTAATAGTTATGTCACAACCTTGCTTAGTTAAGATTTTAAATCCTTGTCCATAGGTCTCTTCTAGGTTGATGGGTGTGTTGGTCACTTTGTTAACATAATACGGATAGGTATACCCTTGATTAGAGTAACTAGGTTCACTCATTGTTGGAGGTTTAAGCTTAGTTTGTGACTCAATTTCAGGGTGTAAAATACCAAACATCTCAAGTTGTGGGATAGTAGGGGGTGTTGATTATTGCATGGAAGGGTAAAAGGATGCATTGATTTCAAGATTGTTAATGCAATTATTTTTGAAATTGCTCATGCTATCAACATATTCTCCTATGATGTAAACTTCACAAGGAAATTCAATAGGATTTGATTGACTTTGATTAGGTTCTATTGCATTGGGAACATTTCCTAAAACACAACTTGAAACATCAACCAAAGACATTAAAGACTTCCATAGATTACCAATGCACATGTCCATTATGAATTGAAATACAAAGAGATTAGAACTTTTCCAATCTCAAGCAAGATAATTTTTTGATTATGCTATGTAAAAATCTAAAAATGATGTTTTGTAAATGAAATTTTGAATTCACAAAATACACTGAATTTTTCAAATGAAGCTAAATATGATCAATTTTAGATAACAAAATTTTTGTAAATTGTGACAACAAACTGAAATTAGTAAAACAGAATGTAGAAAAAGAGATTTTAATGCCTAGAAAGGAAAGAAAAAGCCCTAATCAAGGACTTATTTTCCCTTAGGAAAATGGGTCCTAGCTAAGAGTTTTGAAAAATGAAATTACAGATTTCTGAGTTGATTCCTATGGCTTTCAAATTTTGGACTGAGACAAGTGGTTACAGTTTGAATTTTTTGTGAAATTGAAGTTTAAATGCAAATGTAAACTAGTGATAAATGACAAACTAGGAGACCTAATTTGATATGCAATTTTGATTCAATTTGGTAATGCAAATGAATGATGATGTAATACTATGTAAATGCTTTGCAAAATGACTAATTTTTTTGTATTTTTCAAATTTAAAGAATGCAAAAATGAAATCCTAAAACCCTAAATGAAATGCAAACCACTACAAGTTAAGCAACCCGAAATGAGATTCAATTCAATGCAATGTAATGCAAATGAATGCAAATCTTAGATCTAGGGTGAAAATGGACTCCAAAATTAGAAAATTACAATGTTCAAAAGTTGGGTTCACCAAAATGAAATGAAGGAAAATAGGTGGGTTTAAAATGTGTGGAGTGCACCAAATATGATAAGGAATATACCTATGTTCCTCTATTTCATCAAGAAATGAGATCCACACAATGAAATGACTATCAACCCTTAGATGAATCAAGGCAAAGTGTGAATCTACAGATTTCTTTATGACTGAAGGATGGGGGTCTTGGTCAAACAACACTTTGGGGAGAAAAACTAAAAATAGAAAATCAACACCAAAATGCAATCTAACACATGGAACAATAAGATTAAACTCAATATTGATAGAACCTACAATCAAATTGCATATCAGGGAAGGGTGGATTTGAATGCACCTTTCACCAAAAGTTAGTTTCTAAAGCTAATCTGGGAATCATTTGCCCAAGGCCAAATGGGTCATGAGTTAGGGTTTTTTTGTAACTTTCGGGAGCCTCTGGTCTTATCTTCGCACTTCAAGATTCTCTAGGTTTAAGGTTTGGAAAGCCGAAAATAAATTATGTAGATGAGTTTTCGTGAGAAAATGACAACTTTGACAACTTTGACAACTTCAATTTTGCTTTTCAAAGGATCTTCAAGATTTCTTCCACCTAAATCTGCAAACACAAATCAAGAGGGAAAAATGTTTTATTTTTGGTGAATGTGGGTTTGCCTTGGTCAAACCTCATTTTGGTAATTAAACTTTGAATTGAAATGAAACATGAAAGAGGGTATGAAGAATGAACAAAGTTGTGTTACCACTCAACAAACCCTTGCATAAACCTTGGAATGTAGATTTTCAACTTGCATGAAATAGCTTCAATGGATGTGGATATTGAACCTTGAATCTTTCTTGAAATAATGGATTTGAATGCTTGAATGGATCATGAAACCTACATCATATTAGCTCCAAAAATATGCATGATGCAAGAAGACTTTGACATGAAAATTGGATCTTGATTTCTGCAATAAAAATCTAATAATTCTTCTCTTGAATGCCTTGAATTGCTCTTGATCATCAAATTCTCTATAAGAATGTTGTTGGTGTAATTAAATGTGTTGTACCTTGTCCTAGATCATGATTACACCTTAGTTAAGTTTACTTAGGGACCACATAGGAGGTGGTTGGAGCTTTTCCACCTTTGGTGGACTTATCATGTTATTACTTTATCACTTCCACCTTTCGTGGACATATCATGTGATTACCTCTCCACCTTTTGTGGGTGATCCACCATTTGTGGTGATTATCACATTATCACTTTTCCACTTTAGTTGGAGTGATAAATTTTCACAGTTGTCTCATATCATAAGATTACGACACTTGTCATAATCTTATGCCCTTCTATGTTCTCACCTTGGCTATATAACCAAGGGGTCTCTCATTTGTAAACAATCATCTCATATATCACAATCATATTGATAAGAATACAGCTTATTCTTGTCACATTCTATTCTCTCTTCTTGTGCTTTTCATTTGGTCTCAAGATCTTGGTAGCCATAGCCAATTCTAACATGGTATTAGAGACCAGATCTGAGGAGAGTTCCATTTTTGGCTCTTTATTGCAAGTTCATATCAGAGCTTGTTGGTGCAAATATAAGCTCACCATTGCGATTAGGAGGCTCGAGAAAATTAGATTTGGCTTTTGTTTCACTCAATTTGATCACCATTTGCATTTTTGGAAAACAAGGGTTTGTTGCAAGCCATTTTTTATTGGAGCTGTCATCATTTTGGCTTCAAAAATTTAGCTTTCACTCATTTGCATGAAAAACGATTTCTGGGTTTCGTAGCTAGGGTCGAAATCCGAACTAGGTATATATTAGATTTTGCAAATCTTGCATAGATCTGGAGAAAATTGTTGTACAAATTTTTTGTCAACTATCTTCATGCATATTGAGAATACTACATCATATTCTCTCATTCTTGTGCTTTTCATTTGGTCTCAAGATCTTAGTAGCCATAGCCAATTCTAACAAATGCTAACTTCAAAATTTCTAGGTGAAACATAGTGAAACAACCTTATATTTATAGGTATGTATCCTCAATTTTCAAAAATTCAAATATCACAAGTTGACATTGAAATATAGATTTGAAAACATTAAAATACCACCAAAAGCATAATTTAAATTTAGGTCCCAGGTCTAAGGGAGGACCCATTCACCGTCCTAGGTCCCTAAATCTAGGACACATATTGCTCAATGAGAAGTGTTATGTTAAGGCATTAATGAATTTCGGGTTTCCCCTTCAAAAAATGTAATTAAATAGGCTTGTTAAATGAATTAAAGGGCCAATTAAGGAAATATTAAGCTCAATAAATTAAAGGAGCCCTAAATAAGTGTCAAAGTGTAAATAAATACATTTTACAACACTAAATTAAGGCATAATTAAGTCCAAATTAACTAAGAGGGTCCAAACGAAGTGAAATTGTAAAAGGGATGCATTTTTCTACACTACACTACCAATGCCTTAAAATTTTCAAAAGCCTTCTCTTTAAAAAATGTTATCCAAGTCATCCTAGTATAATCATCAATCAATATCATAAAATACATGTCTCCTTGTGGACTCTTACTCCTCATTGGTCTGCACAGATCTGTATGCACCGGATATAATAGTTTTGATGTGGAATACTCCTTAGCAGGATATATGCTTCTTGTATGCTTCCCTTCATGACATGGATTGCAACTGATTGGTTGAGGTTTCTTAATTTTTGGCATATCCTAGACTGGCCCTTTTGAACTAATCTGAACAATGTAATCAAAATTCATGTGTCCTAACCTTTTGTTCCAAAGGCAACAGTCATTCTTTTGTGCAGTGAGACAACTTTGTCCATTCAACTCACTAAGATGATGAATATCACTGTTTGTCCTGCTTCCTTACATAATCAGCTCATTGGTACTTGATTCCCCGATTTCACAACCTTCAACACTAAAAGATAACTTGTATCCTTTATCACACATCAGATTGACACTCAACAAATTATGTTTTAAGCCTTCAACATACAAAACATTTATGTGTCTTTATTTTACCACCATCAAGACTATAAGTACCCTTATCAAAAGTTTTGGCAATCTAATTATTTCCAAGGGTAACATAACCACCTTCAAAATTCTTGAAATTCATGAAGTGACTTTTATCTCTAGTCATATGAATAGGGAAACCATTGCCAATAATCCATAGGTTCTTCTCCTTCTGAGCATGTAGTGCAATTTGAGAAATCATATTCTCAAACTTCTCTTCAGGAACCTTCTTCTAGACTTTCTCTGAAACATCACTTCTTCCTTTTTTCGGTAACAAAGAACTCAAAAAACTACTTTTGTAGTTCCTTGCAATGTGTCCAAAATTGTTGCACTTGAAACAAATGACATTAAAATTGTATAGAGGTGAAAATGCATTATATTGACATAATTATTTCCTCTTACCGAGACTCTTCTACAATCCACAAAATTATGTTCATAATCATTACAATTAAAACAGTAACCAGAGAAAATAAGGTTTGGCTTGGTATTGAATCCTTATCTTCCAGATCTTATTTTGTTTTGCGCTTGAATAAAGTCATTGTTTTAAGTCATGCTTCCATCACTTGTTATGGTCCTTTCTAACTTTTAACTTTCGAAACCAGTCACTTCCAGACCCGCCTTAGTATCCTTCTCTGGTTGTTCTATCACCTTCTTCTAATCATCAAAACCTACTTCGATTTTTCCATATGATGCTTTCTAAATTTATAATATTTGATCTAGGGTTTTAGTAATTTTACTAAAATTCAAGTACAGGTGTTGATTTACTTTCTCAAACTCTTTTGTGGCTGCCACTATTTCTGCTTCTTCATTTTCCCCGGTATCCATTTCAGCATCTCCATTAGCAGTTTCAAAAGCCATGAACACAACTTTTCCATTTTCATCTCAGGATGCATCTTCATCTTCTTCTTTAGTGGAATATTCTTCTTCTTCATTAGTGTAGAAAATCTTATGTTTTCTCTAACCTTTAAATCTTCTCTAAGAAAATTTATTTCCATTCTTTTGTTCAAAATTGTTAGTATTCTTATGGGGACACTTAGCCATAAAATGTCCTACTCCACAATTGAAACACTTGAAAGGTAATTTATCTTTGTACTTATTGGAACCTCTTTGTAGCTTCTTAAAACAAATTGCTTCTTTTGAATCTGATCCATAATTAGAATCTTGATCAACCTACTTCAGAGATACTAGCTAAAAGCAACCTCTTTTTATAGAATCTTCACTTTCAAATCTCATTTCAAATGCAATTAATGTTCCATGCAACTCAATCAACTTTAAAGTATTCAGATCTTTAGCTTCTTCAATAGTAGATATTTTAGGATCAAAACTTTTGGGGAGAGATCCAAGTACCTTCTTCACAACAATATTTTCTTCCAAACTTTTACCAAGACTTCAAATATGGTTGACAACTTCATCAACCCTGAGCATGAATAATGTTCTCATCTTCTTTCATTTCTAGACCTTCAAATTGAGCTTTGTAAATCTGAAACTTTGCCTCTTTGACCTTTTCATCACCTTCATAGATACTTTTCAACTTCCCCCATATTTCCTTTGTTGTTCTGCACTCCATCACTTTCACAAATTCAATGTTAGTCAAACCACATAAAATAGCATTCCTAGCCTTAGCATTGAGCTTAGGAGCTCTCTTTTCTTCCTGATCTTGGGGAGGGAGATTATCAGGAGGCTCATATCCTTCTATAATAGACATCCATATGTCCATACCTAAAGGCATCAAATAAGACTCCATCCTAAATTTCCAAAAAACAAAATTGGATCCATAAAAAATCGACACTTTGTTTCTAGATGAACTTTCTTGTGCCATCCCAAATCTACCTTAAGCTGTTAGAATTTTTCAAAGGATCTTGGATCTAATACCAATTGAAGGGCACTCAATCTACTGAGAGGGGGGGTGAATCATTAGATTAAAAAAAAATCAGAAAACTTTACTTTTACAACTATTTAATAGATTTTCAACATCAAAAGAACTAAACCATACAAGCTAGTAATCAAAGAAAAACACAAGATAACACATAACACCAGATATATGTGGAAACATGAGATGGAAAAAAAATAGTGAGAAATATCACAAATAGGAATATAATAAGTGAATTTTACAATGTGATGCAGGCACCAACCTACTAGAGACACCAATCCCCAAATGAATCTATAGGCACCAACCTACTGGAGACAACAATCCCCACTAGAAAGAGACACCAATCCCTACCAAAACAATACAAGTAGAACACCAGTCCTACCAGAATACATAAATAATGGCAGATTTGAAATTTAATTTTGATATGCACCAGAGAGACAATTGACACTCTCACACTAAGAATGACCCTCTAATACTAGCGCTCCTTGTTTTCTTCACACTTCTATACTCACCTACCTTCCATTCATTACACTTGATCGACTCATCCTCATATCACTCTCTTTCATTACACTTACTATGCATCTGAACATTTGAAATATATACATGATGTTCCATTAACACTCTTCCATGTCGGCCAAGGATTTGCACAAACCCGAACAAAAAATGGTGGACCTAATTCAAATTACATGAAACATGTAATACAACAATCCAAACACAAAATTCTTGACACCTTGCACCATCACGAGAACCTTAAACAGGTCCTATCCTCACTTCACACATAATATTTGAATTTTGCACGCTGCAAGCCATTACTGCACTTGCCTCAAACTTTGAATAGCTTGATGAATTTTTTATGCTTCAATCTTCTTGCACATTGAGCCTCACCTCTGGAAACTCGGGAAACTAATAAAACTAGTGTAGACACACACTCCTTTAAAACCCTAAAGCAACATTGTATTTCTGAAAGAAATGCCACCCATATTTAGAAATCTCTTCGCCCAAAAGATGTCCTTGCGGACCACCACACTCATGCTTACTACATACCCGACATGGTATAATAAATACATTATCTATCTGAAGGCAGTCACACCTCACTAGACATGATACAAGATATGTTTGATTAGACAATCTACACACTAACACACAATATGCTTATGAAACCTTAATTCAAATGACAATTGTAGTACTCCTACAATCCTTTTCATTTTTTGACAACCTTCACATCTAGTAACCTTGACACCCTTTGATAACCACTACCAACAACAATCCTTTGACATCAGTTTGACATCAATGACAACCTATGTTTAACAATACACAATCAAAACTAGATAAAGATCTTGGTTTAGATTGAATAATTAGTTCATATCCTAGTAAATGCATTAAACATAGTAAAATTTAAAATTTCATCACTTAGGCAATTTCATGCCTTCCTATTAGACTACTTTGAGAAGAGGTGTTGGTCTTTGGATTGTTACATTAACTATAGGTTAGGATATAAAGCATTACAAAATACATTAAAGGGGATCTAACATTTTTTATTCTATCTTGATTTTAGCTTCAGCTTATAAGCTGGACTTCTCCATGTTTTAGAGACAACTTATTACTATCCATGCATATTTTGGCATATAAATTTTTATATTAACTAGGGTTAAGTAGAAATATTGTAATTTCCATAGATATGTTCTTGTTTTAGGTTGAAAGACCAATATGTGATTTCATAATCCCCTTCACAATTTCAACATTAAACATCCATGATGGCCTCAAAGTCTTAATACTTGCAAGACATTTAAATAGGTTTAAATACTAGGGTTGGGCACATGAACTATGACCAAGGTGCTTTCTAGTCTCATCTCTACATGGAAGAGGTGTGGTAATAGAGGCAAGCACAATATGTCTAGAAGCCATCATTATCATGCAAGAAGGTTTCCCTACAAATGGTACCCTCTTGTTCTAATAAGAAAAGTCAAGTGCTACCTAAGTACAATCAACAATACAAATTCCTATATTCATTGATTGTTTCATATTAGGAAACTTAGTCCAAGCATGGGGAATTTAAAGAAAAGGTACTAGGCACACATGGCATTAAATGGGATCAATCCCCAAATACTCTTTCTTTTAGGTGTCAAGGAAAATATGCAAACCATAATGTCTCCTTTTTTATTTCTTAAGACAATTCTAATTAAGCGGTGTGATGCTTATATGGCCCATATATTTTGTAATTTAGAATGTGAGTGCTTGGTTAACATTTCAACATATTTGCATTAGCATTTTTATGACCTTAATATTCACATATCCTGTAGCCTAGAATTTTGTTGCTTTTCTTAATAATATATTTTGTTGGTGGTAACAAATATATCGTATGATTTAAAGAACCACTACAATATCACCCACTTTTTAATGTAATCCATGAAATTATTTTATTTATTAATGACAATGGAGTTGCTCCCATCCAAATGCTCCTTACTATTATAATGCATACATTGAAATATTCATTCATAATTTTTAGATGTACCTTGGGACCTCAAGGGTGATATTGTTAGTGATAGTTATAAAGTGACTTGTCTTTTACAATAATAGAATGTAATTCATAAAAAAACATCTTCTTCCATTAAAATTTTGAGAAACACTCGCTATAAAAGCTCATAATGACTTAGGAATATGTGTTTCCTTATAAGCATAAAGTTATCAAATGCATTTACAAAAGATGAAGAATCAAAGTTCATCATTCTAGGTTTTTTTTCTCCAAAAGCCATATTTTCTTGTTTTGATACATTTTAAAATCAACTAAGCATAAATTGTTAGCCACATGAATCATAGGTCTTTGAACATTATGAATTGTATCCCTTATTATAAAAGATTGAGATGAAACATGTATGGTAAACAAAGCTTACGCATGGCATATAGAATTTAGTTCCATAACAATTGCTAAGTATGTAACTAATACAAAATTATTCAATTTCTATCTTATAATTTAATGGAATTTAACTTTTATTGCCATTTGTTAGGTTTGCCAAATGTAAATAATATAGTCGATTTGACCATATTATGAATATTATTATAATATTCCTTTTAATCTTATGGATGTCTCTCATTGCGTTTACTTGAAATTCTTATAGCTTTGATCCTTTTGAGTTACTTTTATTTTAAACCTATTGTTACTTTTAGTTTAAATGCTCTATTTAGTTCTCTCCCAACCACCTTCAAACCCTCATTTCATTAGTATCAATTTATAAATCTCATCATGCACAGATGTGTAAGACCAAGAACGTGTGATTACAATGCTATATAAATTGTGATTTTTATTTTTACATATACAAATGCTATTCTCTTCTCTCTACTAAATTTATAAACCTCATTATACAAGTTTTTCAAGTACCATGCATATCTACTGATTATAACAAACACTTTTTTTTTCACTTCATATATAAATTATAATAGTTTGTTCTAATTAAAATCAAACAAACTGAAATCAAATTAAATTAAAAATATTTGTGAACTCACAAACCTACTAGCTAACTCACTAAGCAAAAGGATATAAAGCAACATTATAAATATCTAACCATGAATGACAGAGAGTCTACAAGCACTTACATAATCTGGAATGTGTAACTCAATCTTAAAAGGTCAACCTGACATCCACAAAAGATAATAGAATTAAGAAAAGAATTAGATAAAATTACAAAGATTGATTGTGAGCTCTCCTCTTCTATTTTCTTCTAGTCAACCATCTTTCCATTTACTTGAAGTGTTACTCACCTTTTATTTTTTCTCATTCTCAGCCTTTTCCCTAGCTTTTCATTGTATACACATACAAGTTTCCTGAAAACAATTCAACAAAACATCCATATTATCATAAAACCATATTTGATAAATACAACATGCCAAATAGTCATAACAAAATAAAAAAAGCTTTCTAGAAACCGAAAATAAAACCTTGTCCCTCATTATTACTACAGGTTTGACATGATGCACAATATAGTGGAAATCTATTTTACAGATTGCTTCATTTAGCATCACCAATAATCTCGGCAAGAACATTGTCCTTGTTTAAAATGATGGAAACGGTTCGCATCTCTCACAACTATTTCCCTTGCAACAATCTTGGAGATAAATTTCGTTGCAGTATGGCAATTAGCACATACTCTAAGGTTCTTAACAACTCTAATAGTTGTTCCAGGGGGTGTGTTTAACAAACCAAAAGCAATTGCCAACATTTCACTGTGATGGCAGAGAAATAATTCTTTTTCCTCCTCTTCTACATCATTAAGTGAATGTCTTGAATCTGGAAAATACCCTGCTGCCTTCATCTCCCAAGCCAATTTCTCCAACTTTGCATAGATCTCCTGTGTCTGTGGGTGTGACCTGTCTCCTACACAAAATGCATGCACCATTTTATGGCCTTCAATCCAACTACATCCAGGGATCTTCTTAACCCCTCTATCTTTCATCAATCTTCTTACCATTTGAACCTCACCCCATCTGCCCACTTCTGCAAAGATGTTTGAGAGAAGAACATAAATTGCAGGATTTTTAGGATCCAAATCAAAAAGCAGCGTCGCTGTAAATACTCCTAAGCCTATATTCAAATGTGATCTACAGGCACCAAGAAAACACATCCACACAACCACCACAGGTTTAACTGGCATCTTAATGATAAATTTTAGGGTGTCCTCGATATAGCCAGCACGGGCAAGAAGGTCAACCATGCACACATAATGATCAACTGTAGGTGTAATGCAAAAAAGATTACTCATGTGATTGAAGTATGAACAGCCCTCATCCACTAAACTTACATGGCTGCATGCAAATAGAACACAACCAAAACTTACAATGTCAGGATATGTTCCAGAGAGCTTCATTAATTCAAAAGTTTTGAGGGCATCCTTGCAAAATCCATTTTGTGCATATCCTGCAATCATGGCATTCCATGAGACCACATTTCTTTGAGGCATTTTGTCAAATACTTCACGTGCCTTGTATATGCTTCCACATTTTGCATACATGTCTACCAGGGCATTCAAAACTTCCGCATCTGAAAATTTTCCATTTTCAATTATGTTTTGATGGATGCCCATACCCTGTTCCAAAGCTCCCATTTTGCCACAGACTGGAAGGATGCTGGTGAAGGTTGTGGAGTCTGGCTTTACACCTGCTAATTGCATTTGTTTGAAAGTTTCTAAAGCCTTTTCAACGAATCCATTTTGTGCATATCCTACAATCATTGCAGTCCATGAGATCACATCTCTTTTAGGCATTCTGTAAAACAGTTCCCGTGCCTTGTCTATGCTTCCACATTTTGCATACATGTCTAGCAGGGCACTTGCAACAACGATATCTGACAAAAATCCGCTCTCAACTAAGCTTTGATGGATGTTCATACCCTGTTCCAAAGCTCCAAATTGAGCACAGGCAGTGAGGATGCAGGCAAAGTTTGAGGAGTCTGGCTTTACACCCGCCAGTTGCATACGCTTAAAAGTTTCTAATGCCTTTTCAACAAATCCATTTTCTGCATATCCTACAATCATTGCAGTCCATGAGACCACATTTCTGTGAGGCATTTTGTCAAACAGTTCACGTGCCTTGGCTATGCTTCCACATTTTGCATACATGTCTACCAGGGCACTTGCAACTACAACATCTGACAAAAACCCCCCTTCCGTTATCCTTTGATGGATGTCCATACCCTGTTCCAAAGCTCCCATTTTGGCACAGGCTGCAAGTACGCTGGCAAATGTGAACTGATCGAATTGGAAACCTCTCTGTTGCATATGGTGAAAAAGACTGATTGCCTCGTGAGGATACCCGTGTCTTCTGTATGCTGCAATAATCGTATTCCATGAGACTCTATCTCGGTCTTTCATCTGGTCAAACACTTTACGTGCATCTACCAAACTTCGGCACTTGACATACATGTTAACAAGGTTATTCTGAAAAGTTGTGCATGTAGCAAATGCAAATCGCCTGTGAGCGATGAAAGAGTGAATTTTTTTCCCTTGTGAAAGCGCGTTCTTGAGAATACAGGTCTGCAATAATTGAAGATATATAGAGAAGTCTCCAGGGGGGTTGTGGGTAGTAAGCAGAATGTGCAGCACCTCCTTCAATTGGCTCTCTCTACATAATGCTGTGAGATTGAGATGAGAAGTGGCCGGCAATTGCATTTTATGATTGTAATTGGAACATGGAAAATGTGCAGTGTTATTCAATCCGCGTATACCACAACGACATTACCAGTGGTAAGACTGGGAACATTTTCAGCAGACAGCAGCATTGCAGCGCAGATAACATTGCTTGAGTAAGCATACAATACAGATATCATTCTTCCACATTTATGACTTCTTTTGTTCAAACCATACTACATTTATTGAAGTTTCAGAGAGGTGATTACTCGCCACCTCCCTTCACAATTGAAAGAATTCTCAGTCGTGAACGGGCTCTATATTCGGTGTTCTCTTTCTTTCTCTCTCATTTTAGGTGTTCTTACATGTTCCCACCATGTTCCATATCTGCATGTTCACTTCCTCCTGTTTTACTTAGATCCATTATCATATTATGGTTACATATTGTATGCTTACACCTTCTATCTAGAATCTTGGTTTCTCTCACATGCTTGTGTGGCCAACATATTTGGGTTACATTATTCATTGATCATATATTCTTACATGATTACACATTCTAATTGCCTCCTTTCCTCACTATGTATTCCATTACTATGCATGTAATGTGTGTGATAGGTAGGGGAATGTGAAAGGTGGGATGGGAAGTGAAGGGCAAGAGAAGGGGATATACTAGCACTTTACCATTTCACATCTTACATTTTAAGATCATCTACTCTTTTGACCCCTACACCACATCTAATTAATGGTTATGTATCTTGGCTACAGTGCTCCCCTTAGATCAATGTTATATTTCTTGTTTCTCTAACTCCCCTGTCCTTGAACCTATGTTGCATGTTACTTTTTAATACACTTACTTTCCATGCTCATTGTTCATTTTGATTTATCATTATAATTATGATTTAAATGTTAACATTCCTTCTAATTATTTTTACTATTTATTTGTTACATAATATTTTTTCCCTCATCAATTTTTGAGGTGCAAAGCATGTAAGATATATGGGTGGGAGCATACATTAATGCTTATGATTGCATATGATGCATTTAAGGTTACAGTTTATGAGGAGAGTTAAGGAGGGATCCTCCCTCCTGTATTCCAAGTTGTTTGTTTACTTTTATGTTGTTTGTTTGATGCACACTACTTAACCTTGCATAATTTCATGTAGATTCACATGCATGTCTAAGTGTGACAAAATTTAGTGGTGAAAAATACATCACTTGTACTTTTCCCCATTTACTTGTGCTTATTTTATGCAAGTATGATGACCTAGTTTATCTTTTTGTATCAATTTGCACATTATGCCAATACTTGAGCCTCTAAATTATCATATTTTGATCCTCACTCTATCAACAACTACAATCCATCCTTCAATCATGAGCTTACACCTTCTTGGACAACACTACTTGTAACATTAAAAACTGCATACCCTGGCAATTTCACGTTGTTTTGCACTCACTTTAGTGTGAGTTTAAATTTTCCTAATGCTAGGATGTTAGTAACTGTATTAACGTGAATTTGCACCCCTAGTGCAAGTACCCTTTTTTCCCTTAAACACCTTAGAGAATCAAAAGTGGAGATTTAATTCCACTTAAGCTCGCTGCTTGCATTCTACTTGGCGCCTAGTTTGTGTGTTGATGGGGGCATTTCTGTCGGGGACGCCTGTGCGACGCACAAACGTCTGCATTGTGCGCTTATGTCCTTAGAAAATTCTTGCGTCTGAGACTGCAGAGGCATTACACTTTCGATTGGAAGTCGAAGAGTAACACCCCTCCTCGACTGGCCGACCCGAATATGGCCATTTTTCACCTTCTCCTTCATATTCTTGATCATTCCATCCATTCTCAAGTTTTGGCAAGTCTTGCTAGACCATTGGAGCACTCCTTGAGCATTCACTTCCAAGCTTTGTAGCAACATCCTTCACTCCATTGCAGCAACTCAACACTTCATCACTCCAACAGGGTGAGTTCAAGACATACACGGTGGCAACAGAGGCTTGAGTCCCTCTCATTCACTCCTCCACAAGCCTTGAGTGTTTTGGATGGAGGTGGTAAAGCTCCTCCCTTCTCTCCTTTTGCTTTTGATTCGGTAAGCACTTATTGTTTTGTGGTGTTTCTTGCATACATAGCTTGTAGTTCTTCCTTTATCATTTATTTCTATCATTCCATACTTAGTTGTCTATGGAGGTGGAAACACCAAGACAGGGGTCTGATTGAGGCAGGCCCCTATACAACCCCAACAATTTCCCCCTTCCTTGTGTGCAAGTGGAGAGTGCATGGAGCAAGCTAGTGAGGAGAGCATTCTACGAGATTGTCTTTGTCACCTTAGTGGTAATACATTTCCTTTATCATATTCGCATTTTCTTTTCTTTCCTCTTAATCTCATTCTACTGCTTGAAGCATTCCTAGACTAGGCTAGTGGTCTTCCTCTTTGAGTAAGAATCTTGTCTCCTTGGTTCTCTTGTTGTACGGACGCTAGCATGCCTGTGAGACGCCAACGCGTTGTGTTGTCATCCTATTACTGCACTTTTTTCCTCAAACAGAGACCTGCCTGAGACATGAATCCAACTCTAAAAGCCGACCCATCTGGTCCCCTTCCAACATTCGAGATTGCAGAGTGATCGAAGGACGCATAGTCCTCATCATTCTCATTCTCTTCATCCTAACTACCCTTTTAGCTGAGGTGAGTTAGGGCAGCCTTTCCACTCTTGGCCTTTGGTGACCTGGGGCCTTGCAGTGGGTGGTCCCCCTCTCTTACATTTTTGGTGAACCCGACGTGAACCATTTTGGTTTCATTCCACAAAACTGAAAGACCTTTTCCTCATGCTCTAGGAGTGTTGTAGGTGTGAGTGTTCTAAGGCTTCTGCCTTACAACCCAACCTGCGACCCCTAGTAGGCTTAGTTAGAAAGTTCCAACGGTGTTGTGTGACACAACCTTAATTGGGTGACTATCCTATCCCGTAAACCCTAGGAGGCTCCGTAGAAGTGCCATCTTGTGTGCGTGATAGCCTCTTTCCTTAATCAACCTATTCCCTCTATGCAGATTGTGAGTAGTGGTACTAGCATAACCTTTACTTCACAGGACTTGTCGATGGACTTCAACAGAGATCCATCTCCTCTTTACATTCCGACGAGGATAAATGGGAACATTGTAGTAGGTGTTCTCATTGATCCGACATCACAAGTGAATATCATATAACTGAGGAGATTATGTTGATTAACTTCCTGCACAAGGATGGGTATAATGCACTTGAAAGTACCATCTGCACCCATGACAGGATTTTTGTGCCTCCTCTAGGGAGTATTGTCCTATCGGTCCTTGTTGGACCTAAGTCTATAAGCATTAAGTTTGACAGTATCCCAAGGTCCAAGCTCTTTAGAGTGAAGCTAGGTATCCCCTGGCTAGTACCTATGAATGCAGTTCCCTTAGTCATACACAAATGTCTGAAGTTTGTTCATGGAGGTTTAGTACATGTTGTCCATGACACCGGTTATAGACCGTTGGTTGCACGTGGCAACTATACCTTGGATTACTTTTGGTCTGCCTCCTTTGGTCCTCTCTTGCCCAGGAAGGACCTCCTACACCACATGTATCAAAACTATAAGAAAGGGCACTCTAGGCCGAAAGTGAGGTACCCTCCTTTGCCTTATGCTATCTCGCATAGAGCTTGCTTAAAGGTTGATAGTGATGTCACCAAGGCACATAGAAGAGAAGTAGTCCCGAGATCCTCTTTCTTTCTCTTTTGTGGTTCAGCCTGATGCTTCCTCTCACCCTATCATGGTACCATTTGTTTCTATCTCGCATTTGCGAGAGAATCCCATGGTGCCCGCTTGGCAAAAGGTCAAGCGTCCTACATTTGAGCTTCATTTCTTACCCACAGAGCCCAAGCCCATTCGGTATGGAAGATAGAGAGCCTTCCATGCAGATTCCTCCTTGTCTCGACCTCCGCAGCCTCCTACTGTTCCTATTGTTAAAACAGTGAATGGGAAGAGGCCTGCCGCAAAGGCACTAGAGGTAACTCCTCTTGTCATTTCTGAACCTACCTCTTTTGCTCTCATTCAGGAGACTACCCTTCCACTGGAGACAGTCATGGAAGACACTCACATGGTTGAACAAAATCCTTTCATCCCTTCACAGATCTTGGCTTCCGGTTCGAAGAGCCGTAGAAAACGCCTTGCACGTGAGCGTGAGCATCGGCAAAAGGCTCTCCTGGACGAGTGAGCCTCCTTACAAAAGAAGGAGGAGGAGAAGATTGCATCTCCTATTGTGTCTTCCTCTCTCCCCCCTTTTGCCCCTATTCAACCTACTTTCATACCTCTTTCGACTCCCGCTGTGAGCACACGTGCACCTAGAAGGGTGCAAGTGTTCATCGCACCTTCTGCGGAGCCATCCTTGTTGACTTCTGTTCCACATGTCTTCCCTTTCCCAAAACCTGTGGATATGGTGAACACTTCGGTCATACCCACTATGGTTCTTCCCTCTTCTCCCTCGATTCTTGCTTCGTCTGTGGAGAGTTCACCTCCTCTGATGAAGAAGGTAGAGTGTGGTCCCTCCAGTGATGGAGGATGAAAGAAGAGCCCACCTTCCTCGAAAGGTGGCCCCACATTGACTTGTTTTGTCCTAGTGATGAAACCAACTCTAGCCTCCCCCAAGTTTGTCACTACTCCTGTGTTCCTCGGTGAGCCTAATAGTGAACCTCGGGTGCGGACTCCTCTGTCTATCGAGGCAAAACATGGCACTCCTATCAAGTGCATGTTTAACTCATTGGATGAAGTTTTAGCCTTGTCAACGATCTTTACAAGGTTGTTGACCCTAAACCCACAAGAGTTGAGTGACAGAGACCTTACAGGTTCCTCTGCCTTAGCCCTTGTTGCGGGAGAATTAGAAGCTCTTCCCCTTAACATTACACCATTGCAGGCTCATATTCCTTCCTACGATGATCTAGAGTGGGAGGCTGACGACCTCTTGGTCGACCAATGTTAGGGGTAGACCCTCTCCTTAATCTTTAGATTAGACATGGGTGTGTGTCGTGACATGTGTTCCGTGTGATTGTGCTATTTGTGCCTGGATGACCCTCGTCACCCCTATTAGTGCTTGGAAACATGCATGGTGTATGTGTTGTGAAACTTCCTCTATATGTGTCATCATTCTTCCATGTTTGTGATTGATTTTCAATAAATTGGGGATGATGCAAAGCATCGGGAGCATTTAGGCCTCCTTCCATGTTGACCCGATTTTTTATTTTACTTTGTCTTTCGTACATTCTTCTTGATTTGGTTGGGGATTGATGATCTTTTGCCTCTTACCGCAATTACCTACATATATATAAATAAAGGCAGATTTGACCCCACAAAACCAGATCCCCCTGTGCTCTTTGTGTGTGATTTGTTCTCTTTATTTTTTCCTTATCTTTCTCTTTTCTTTGCTTGAGTTGTCCCTTTCAGGTGTGACAACGCATATTCTACATTACATGGTCTTTAGAAAACGCATTCGTTGCCAAATGAATCTTTTCTTGAAGACCCTTCACACACTTATTAGAATTGTATTCTCAACTTAGATACCTAATAGAACGTGTTTCCTTCATCATGGGTTCGTAAAGAGAGGACTTAGAAATCCTCCTCTGAAGTGAGAATGGTCTTAGTCTTCCCCTCACATGAGCACATCTCCCTCCTTTTGAATTCCTTGATGAAGTGAACATATTTCAAAAGGATTTCTTGGTGATGAATCAATTCGAGTAGGAAGACGTTAACTTTGGATTAGTCTGTCCCTTGAGTGGACCCCTCCTCTTCACGTTGGGTTCCCAAGGGATCCCTTCACAAAGTTTCAAACGATTTCTTGGCATCTAGACAGGGGGCAGCCCGACTGGACCGGTTTTGCATCTTCGTGTCTAGTTTGGGGGCAGCCCGACTGGACTTCACTTTACATATTTGTGTCTAGCTTGGGGGCAGCCCAACTAGACTTCATCTTTCAAACAGCGTGTCCCTTGAGTGGACCCTCCTTCCTTTTGAAGGGTTCCCGAGGGAGCCCTTTGAAATTCTTACAACTTAGCGATGGTGTGTGTGATTGTCCATTCGCTAGCCTGCGTTACCGCTTCCTAATGTGTTCTATCTACGAGTAAACATGTCGCCACCTCTGACTTTGCAGAGTCTCTTTTCCTCGGTCTCCCTCATGTGAGAGTTCTTGGGGGATACCTTCCTTGCAAGCCTATGGGTCTATAAGGTGTTTTTCTTGGTTTCCTTCATGTGAGAGTTCTTGAAGGGTAAGCCCCCTTGTAGGACCGTGAGCCTTTAAGGTACTTTCGTAATTCAACTTTGTAGTTCCACGAAACTATGAAGTCCTCTCCTGCACTTCTGATTTCACCAGACTGTGCTTTTCTTCCTCGTCAGTTCAGGTATACATCTCTTACTCTACTACTTCCTTACTACTCTACTTTACTGAAGCACTCATCAGTACTCATGCTCGCTAAAGTGGGGGAAAAATGTATTAACGTGAATTTGCACCCCTAGTGCAAGTCCCCTTTTTTCCCTTTAACACCTTAGAGAATCAAAAGCGGAGGTTTAATTCCACTTAAGCCCGCTGCTTGCATTCCACTTGGTGCCTATTTTGTGTGTCGGTGGGGGTGTTTCTGTCAGGGATGCCCGCGTGGCACGCAAACGTCCCTAGTAGATTCTTACGGTTGAGACTACAAAGGCGTTACACTTTCGATTGGAAGTTGAAGAGTAATGCCCCTCCTCGGCTAGCCAACTCGAATATGGCCTTTATTTACCTTCTCCTTCATATTCTTGATCATTCCATCCATTCTCAAGTTTTGGCAAGTCTTGTTAGACCATTGGAGCACTCTTTGAGTATTCACTTCCAAGCTTTGTAGCATCATCCTTCACTCCATTGCAGCAACTCAACACTGTCACTCCAACAGGGAGAGTACAGGACATACACCATGGAAACAGAGGCTTGAGTCCCTCCCATTCACTCCTCCACAAGCCTTGAGCGCTTTGGAAGGAGGCAGCAAAGCTCCTCCCTTCTCTCCTTTTTCTTTCAATTGGGTAAGAGCTTACTATTTTGTGGTGTTTCTTGCATACGTAGCTTGTAGTTCTTCCTTTTTCATTTATTTCTATCATTTCATACTTGGATGTCTGTGGAGGTGGAAACACCAAGATGGGGGTCTGACTGAGGCAGGACCCTATACAGCCCCAACAATTTCCCCCTTCCTTGTGTGCAGGTGGAGAGTGCGTGGAGAAAGTTGGCGAGGAGAGAATTCTATGAGATTGTCTTTGTCACCTTGGTGGTAATATATTTCCTTTATCATATTTGCATTTTATTTTCTTTCCTCTTAATCTCATTCTACTACTTTAAGCATTCCTAGACTAGGCTAGTGGTCTTCCTTTTTGAGTAAGAATCTTGTCTCCTCAGTTCTCTGGCTGTACGGATGCCAACGCACCTATGAGACACTAGTGTTTCGCATTGTTGTCTTGGAACTGTGCTTCCGTCCTTAGACAAAGAGTTTCTTGCGACACGAATCCGACTCTAAAGGCCGACCCATCTGGTCCCCTTCCAACATTCGGGATTGCAGAGTAATCAAAGGACACATAGTCCTCATCATTCTCATCCTCTTCATCCTAACTACCCTTTTAGCTGAGGTGAGTTAGGTCAGCCTTTTTTCTCTTGGCCTTTCGTGACCTGGGGCCTTGCAATGGGTGGTCCCCCTCTCTCACAGTAACCTTCTACGATATTTTGTAATTCGTGTGATATTTTTAACCTTATAGATATTTTCTAAGTCTGAATTATCTAGAAAAGAGTGCTTCACATAGACGTTAGTGTGACACATTAGCATCCTATAATAATTCATTATTTTAGTGGTCATTTGTAATGTCCCCTTTCTTAAAAATAACATTTTCTATTTTTAGTAAACCCAATTTTCAAAATAGCAAGTCAAGACTTGCAGATGAATTGGACTGACACTTGACAAGTTGCATAGGGTATCTTTATGACATGAGTTACATTTGAGGAATGTAAGATTCTTCAACTTGGGTGCCCAAATTGGTGGTGGAAAAAAGAATTGAATATATTGCAATTTCCCTCACAAACTTGATTATTCCAGATATTGTTTTCTCTCACAAGTTTATGCATTTTCTTCAGAGGCTAGTAAACCAATTAAGGAAGAATATTCGAGGTTGTTAAACCAAGGATATTGAGGCTTAGAGACAATGGTTCCTAGGGTCTCCAGGATAAATTTCATCCAAAGATTGTCATTGTGCTAAAAGATTTCAAATTTTGATGCTTTATATATAGTTTGTTGTGGGAGATTGATTTAATTTGGAGTGCTTAGCTTAGTTTCATAGGTTTCTATTCTTTTATTGTTATGAGCAGCATATTTTGATGTCGTGACATAAATAATATGAGTATTTTATTTTTTAGATCTTTGTATGAAGTTTGGGGTGAGTTTGTGTGAAGATTTCTCTAGATTTAGTGTGAGTTTAGGCTCTCAATTTAGAGATTAAATGATATATTTTTTCTGCAGTTGTTTGCTGCTATTTTCCTGATGCATATGACAATAAAATGATGTAATTCTATGATAATTTCACAAATATATCCTCTCACTATAGTTGCTCAACAGTTTGGTGTATTTTGGTATTTGTTTCGGTATACCTAATTTGCAGGGGTTTGCTTGGACAGGGGTGTATTTTGGATTTTAGATGGTTTGATGTTGTTAGTAGCAAACCTCTGCAATGAAAGCATTTTCTATGTGTGTTTTCTGTCCAGAATAGTTGATAATATTTTGGGAGCTATGTGGAGTTTGCTTGGGTTTTAAGTTGTGTGTTGGAGTTTCTAGGTTGCGTTTTCTTTATGCATTTGTACAAAAGATGTTCATTGTTGTAATTTAATTTCATGCTCGAATTTTTAATGAACAATTCTTCATATTTTTCTTATGATTTCATCTTAGTTTGGAGTAAATTGGTGTCTTTTCCTTTATACCCGATTTTCTCTATTGCTTAAATTTCCCATTCAAATTTGGAATATTTAATTGGGGATATTACAGTGGTACCAGAGCCATGATATTGCTAGCTTGAGCGTTTGATCAATTTTTGCAAAGGGAAAATAGGAGTTAAAAGATGGTTGATGTGTGATCCTACTACATCCATCCCCCTTTCAGATCCCATAAAATATTTAGCAAGAGAACTAGCGACCATCAGAGAAACTTATGCTAATCAAGATGAAGGATTTATAAATTTTGTCCCATACAATGAATATGTTACTCTGATGCAAATAATATCGGCTACAAGGGGCTGCAAACATCACCCAGGACATGGTAGAAAGGAAATCATTAAATATTTAGCTTTAACATTTGATGGATCAGACAAGATCTCGGTCAAAGCATGGTTACAAAAGATGCAGGAATATTTCGAACTTAGTCCCATGAAGGAGAAAGTTTTCATTCAATATACGATCTTGCATCTTCGAGGAGTCACTCATGATTGGTGGTACCAAGGTATGAACACCCAAGACTGCATCCAGGTAAATTCTTTTGATGAATTTTTCCAAGGGTTGGTTGATAGATTTGAACTCAAAGTTGAAGAGGAGCAAATAGTTTTAGAATGGTTCATAGCTAGGCAATGCAATGTAGTGAGTGCCTTGAAAAATTATGAATGTGTGACAAAGTCTCAGGATGACTCTTTGGTCATGCATGAAAGTATTATGGATAAGGTAGTGCATGAAGAACATGACAAAATGATAGCCTTGAATCCTAGTTTGGATTTATTTTTGAAGATTCTAAAACTAATGTCTACCTTGATGTCTCTAGTGGAGCAAATACTAATGATGGGTTCTTTGAGGTACTTTTAGAAGGTGAACATGGAAGAGGAAAAGGTGATGATATCTCCAAATTATCTTTTTATGGTCATTCATATCACTTCATTGATGAGATTTCAGGGGGCTTTTGGTTTGGCTTCCAAATCAAACCTACGAAGTCTAGGATGTTGATGAAGATTTCAGTCTTAGGAAGGTGGAGAGTGACTATTTCAAAGAGGAAACCACTCATGAGGAGCATAGTGAATACTTATAACTTGATTGAAGCAATCAACCCTCTTTCATTTGGAATCTAGGAGTGTCAACATCTAAGTATATGATGGGGTACTACCTTGGGATGAATTTCCCCTTCATTCTAATGTTGTTTTAGATTCATCTCAAGAGTCATGTAGGGAGGATTGAATTGAAGAAGCTAAGGCTGAAAGGTATGTTGATGAAATTGAATGTAAATTTGATTTATTAGTGCTTGGTGCTAATTTTGATTATGAGATAAGACACAGTAGCGTTGTTGATTTAGATCCTCAACCCAATCCTGCACATTTTCATCAAGTTGGAAAAGAATAGGTTTATGAGGTTTGGGACAACCATGGTGTTGTTAGTGATAGGAATGAGGAAGATTTTAATTTTGGCATCTATTGTAATTTGCAAAAACTTGACATGCATGAGGAAATTTTTAGGAAACGACTCTTGGTGTCCATTGAAAATGAAGTGCAAGTTTTATCTAGATTGAATAATACACGCATGCATGTAGGAAGCATCATTCAAAATGCACCAAGGGATCAAAATGAGAATAATGTTGCCTATGCTGATTTGAAAATAATGAAGAACACCATGGAAGAAATAAAAATAGCTTACTTGCACTTGTTACATGATAAGATATGCCTAACAAGTTTCCAGATGAGGCCCTATCCACGAGTAAACAATTAAGGGGAGAAGTTGGTGAGCTCACTAGTAAGCTTAAATATACAAATCTTACTTTGGAAAGTGTCCAAGAGGCACTTCTAGAGGAAAGTGATCAACTCTATGAGGCTCAACAGTTCATGGAGCTAGATTGCATCCAGGAGGAATCTAATTTGGCACATTTAGATAGTAGGAGTTTGGACTAGCAAGAGGATGGATCAAATCTTTAGCTTGTTGTTGATCCTTTATTTGAGATAGATGCTAATTTGACTCATGATAATCTAATGTTTGAGTTGGGTAATGAAGATCTAACAGATTGCAATGATAAGATTAGACTTGATTATAGGATTCAAGACCTAGGTGTTGTTTCTTACCATGAGATGTCTCAAGATTGGAGTAGTGGATCAACCTCCAATGTCAGTACCACTTCCCACTTTTAGATCAGCTTGTACATGAATTTGAATCATGATCCACAAATGAGCTGGATGGTATTTTTAGCCTAGTAGTTGAATATTTTTTGGCTAAGGTTGGATGGTAGAGGTAATTTGACCATAGGAGATGTTCCTATTGCTACTCCCATACTCATCTCTCCTATGTTTTCAATTGGATTTCAGATTGGTAATTCCTGCCCTTATATCTTTCCATTTGTTATAGAGACATCCTTTCATGAGAAAATTGTTGTTGAGCATTGGAAAAAAATTGGGCAATTGGTTGTAAGTATTTTCTTGTACACAATTCATTCTTTTGAATTGCTTCCATTTTGGTGAGAAATGGTCACTATAGTTACTTTATGGAGATGACATGCATGATTATGAATGATAGTTCAATCATTGCATTGGTTAGTTGCTTGGGTGTTCTAGAGGCCTTCTATTTGACACTTGGAGGTTAAGTGTTGATGTTATGATTCAAGATGGTGACAACAAAAGCATTTCTTATTTGATAGATTTCAGAGAAATGATTGTGATTGACTTGAATCGTACTTGTGGTAGTGATGATTGGTATCGTGTCTTATGGTTGAGTAGGGTGTCTTGTATTTTACCCAAGATCCTGATTGACGATGAGTTAGTTGATGTTGTCTTCTTTGAGTTACTTTGGCATGGTATGTTCTATGGCATTGATTCTAGTCTTCTCAAGAATTTTAGTTGTGGGTTTGGTGGTGTCTTCTTTTTGGGATTCTAAGTGAGAAGAGTTCAGTTTGAGTATGGAGGATTATCAGTGGCACATTCTTAACATGGTGCTAGGATAAATGGTTGCAATTAGGGGAGTATTTCCATACCCCTTTCCATCATATATCCTTTGGTATGTCTCCATTTTAGGCTCTCTATAGTTACGATTCTCTCTTTTTTTGAGATTATTTTCAAATAGTAGAGTCCCTAAAACAAGTGACTTTTTCCTACAAAGTTAGGATGACTTAGGGTCATTCAGAGACAATTCACATATTGCATAGGACCAACAAAAACTATATGCAGATAGGAAGAGAATGGAGAGAATCTTTGATTTTGAAGTTTTCCTCAGTGTATATTCTAATTTTTATATTTGAGATTTCTTTGGGTTGCATCCTTATAATCAGAGTCTCCTAAAGAAAGGTAGAGCAAAAAGGCTCAATGGGTCTCACAAAGTCATCAAAAAGGATGTAAGGATATTTGATGAGTTGGATGTGCCACCAGTTTGCAACATACATAATGAATTTCATGTTTCATGTCTCTTGAGAGTGGTGGGATAAAAAATTGTAATCTCTTTTGAATTTCCACCATTATATGATGAGAGGAAACAAAATTCGACACCTGAAAGAGTTATGGAAACAAGAGAGGAGAAGCTAAGGAACAAAGGTATCATCAAACACTTAATCAAATTTAAAGATGCAGCATGGGAAAGAAGAGAATATCACAACCATCCAAGTCATCATTGCTTGAGGACAAGCATTCTTGAGGATGGAGGACTTGTAATGTCCCCTTTTCTAAAAATAGCATTTACTATTTTTAGTAAACCCAAATTTTGAAATAGGAAGTTAGGACCTATAGATGAATTGGATTTCAACTGACACGTAGCAAGTTACATAGGGAATCTTTATGAAAAAAGTTACATTCAAGGCATGCAAGATTCCTCAACTTGGGCGCCCAAATTGGTGGTAGAAAAAGGAATTAAATATATTGTAATTTCCCTCACAAACTTGAATATTCTAAATATTTTTTTCTCTCATAGGTTTGTGAATTTTCTTCAGAGGCTGGTAAACCAATGAAGGAAGAATCCATAAGGCAGGTAAACCAAGGGGATTGAGGCTCAAAAAAAGTGGTTCTGAGGGTCTCCAGGAGCTATTTCATCTAGAGATTTCCATTGTATTGAAAGCTTTCAAATTTTGATGCTTTATCTACAGTTTGTTGCAGGATATTGATTTAGTTTGGAGTGCATAGCTCAATTTCCCGAGTTTCTATTGTTTTTTTTATTGTGAGCAACATATTTTGATGTCATAACATAAATAATATGAGTATTTTTTTTTTTTAGATATTTGTATGAAGTTTGGGGTGAGTTTGTGTGAAGATTTCTCTAGATTTAGTGTGAGTTTGGGATTTCAATTTGGAGATTAAATGATTTTTTTTTTTGCAGTTGTTTGCTACTATTTTTCTGATGTATATGATAGTAAAATGATGTAACTCTATGATAATTTCAAAAATATATCATCCCATTACAATTTCTCAACAGTTTGGTGTATTTTGGTGTTTGTTTCAATATACTTGATTTTCTAGGGTTTGCTCTAATTGGAGTGCATTTTGGATTTTATATGGTTTGTTGTTGTTATTAGAAAATATCTCTACAATGAAAGTATTTTCTATGTGTTTTTATTGTCTAGATCAGTTGATAATATTTTGGGAGTTGTGTGGATTTTTCTTTGGTTTTAAGTGGTGTGTTGGAGTTTTCAGGTTGAGTTTTATTTATGCATTTGTACAATAGATGTTCATTGTTGCTAGCTATTGTATTAATAGAAAAATGATGTGATATCATGATCAAATATTTAATGAATATTTCTCCGTCTGTTTCTTATGATTTTATCTCAGTTTGGAGTAATTTGGTGTTTTTTCCTTTATACTCGATTTGCTCTATTGCTTAAATTTCCTATTTAAATTTGGAATATTTAATTGGAGATATTACATCTACAAGGCCCAACTAATTCTTAGTAAACTTGGTGTTAGACACACAATTTAGAGGTGATTCCTAGCTAAACAATCCACTAAACCCTCGCAAGGCTCCATTTAATTATCAACTAGGGCTACATAAAATTTTGATGATGTTGGGACTATATGTGCATCCAACGATCCTCCACTGCCTATATCATCAAGTATAGGGGGTTCACACGTGCATGAAATAATTGAAAAAGGAAATAAAGATTAAATTGCAAAATAGAGTAAATAGCTTAATCTGGCACATATGCTATGGGTACTCTTAGCTTAGTATTGTAACTAGTTAATTGCTAAAATGAGCTTTGCAATAAATTACACCACTAACTATTGACTCTTCACAACTCAACTAATTAACTACCCCTGAGGCTTGACTCAAAGTAATGTTACAACATGCATACAACCATGAATCTATTCTAAAATTAATGCAATATAAAATATCTATTACAACTACAAAATTGAAATGGGTGGGCAGTACCTTGAGTGGCCCTTGCTCAAGCTACTGTGCCCATGAGTTAATCTAAATATACTAAATCAACTAATCATAGTAGTAGACTAAAAATATCTTGATTGCATTGAAAATTGAACACTCATGATATAACATGAATCTCCAATAGACTTCTCAATTAAAAATTCACATTCATTATAACAGTAAATTTGCATAAAATTGAGAATACACTTTAACTATAATTCTAACTATATATCCAACTAGATTTACTCCTCGACCATCGAGCCCTCGATATAGGCATGGGAGGAGATTTATTTGCTTAAGGATTCAAAAAAAAAGCTGAAATAGAAAAATAAATGCTAGTGTCCACTCTCCTCATGATTGGGAGGTGAAAAAGTCTTTGCAACAAAAACTTTAATTAAAAAGAACAATAGAAGAAAATTAGAAACATGGTTCTTGCTCAAATGGTTTTGACAGAGATAGTCAAGCTGTCATGTGAGCCCAATGATATTGATCCCTTCTTCCTCTATCATGTTTATTTACTATCCCGGTGACTCACAATGGAACCTCTTCAATGATTTCCTTCATTTATTTTGGAACTATTGTGCATTCATCAATCTGGACTCTCCCCTACTACTCATGATCCTTTGGCCGCGAGCTAAACTTCCCAGTTGCTATGGGTTATAGTATGCTTGTTCCAACTATTGGGTTGTAAGGAGCTAGTTCATCTAACATATACACACTACTAATAACCATAAATTAAACATAGATTCATATTGCATTCCATACACATTCATATATTTAACCATGCAATTATCAACATATATCATAATCATATTTCCATCCATCAAAATCTGGTTTAAGTTGCATGAAGGATATAAAAGGGTGTATAAGTTTAGGAATGTATATAAAATAAGCAGCTTAAAATTTCTGAAAGATATGAACTAAGAAAAATAAAACTAACTATTAATTGGGCTCATCAACATCATTCTAGTGTTACTTTCTCCATGTCATGACGGTCAATTTGAAAGGTAATGAATCTGGCATATTCAAAGTCATTATTGGATCCTATTATCTCACATTGACTTAATTTTCAATTTCACTTGTTTGGGTAATCTCTGAAGAATTCTTCCAAGAAAACTAGCAACCTCCATTGTCATTCAATGAGGTTCTACTCAATTTTTTGTGTATGAAAATAATTCTTGTTCATTTATAATTATGTGGAGTTGTGATAACATTTTGTGCAAGAAAAAATATTCTTCTTGGCTATTACAGGCCTTCAAGGTGACACTATTCTTGATTATTATTCCCCTTCCTTTATTTTGTTCATTGTATTAATATTTGAAATTCTTGGTTGCTAATAGTCTTACAATTAGGAATATATTTCATATTGCTATTAATATTATAGTTTGGTTGTAATCCTCACATATTTGTTGCCTTGAGATGACTTCTTTAGAATTATGTTTTTGACTATGTATCAAGGGATGCATAGGTTGTGGTTGTGCATGTTATTTTGAGTGCTTATCAATGTTTCAGTTCATTTTCCATTATAGTCTTTGTTGTGATTTTTATCACTTCCATGGAGAGGCATGTTTGATTGTGTGTTAAGTTCCTTGTGAGGACTTGACATTATTTTATTATATGGTGTAACTTGAGATGCTTGTGTTATGCCTTATGTGACAGAATCATAGTTGTGGTGACTTAATGATCTCAATATCTTACATTTTAATTGATTATTATAGTTTCATGATTAAATTACATATGTGACATTGAACCCTATTGGGTGATTTTTATGTTCTTTGAGTATTATGTGTGTGTGTGTGAAGTAGGTATTCTTGATGTGTGAACTAAGTGTGCGAGTATAGGCACATGGTTATTTCCCTAGTGGTGGTTATATCAAATATGTCACTTTGGATTAGTGTTCTTGGTAACCCCTATTTCACTCAATTTGAGTGAGAGATGAGACCTATGTTTTCTATACCCTAAGTTTTTATTCAACCCTATTGCCCCTCTTGGTTTTCTAATTTTGACTATCTCTTGCATTGGTTTTTGATTTTTCCTATCACTCTTTTTCACGTAATCTCTTAAGCATTCTCCCAAGAAAACTATCAACCTCCATTGTATTCTATGAAGCTCTACTCAATTTTTGTGTATGCAAAGAATTCTTGTTCATTTATAATTTTGTGGATTTGTGGTATGATTTTTACAAGAAAACAATGTCCTTCTTGGCTATTATAGGCCTTCAAAGTGGCATTGCTCTTGACTGTTGTTCCCTCTCCTTCATTTTTTCATTTTAAATTCGAAATTCCTAGTTGCTTACAATATTGCATTTAGGAATGATTTTATATTGCTATTAATATTATTGTTTAGCTTTAGTCCCCACTTGTTTGTTGCCTTGAGATGGTTGCTTTGATCTTGCGTTTCCAACTATATATTAGGGGATTCATAAATTATGATTGTGCATGTTGCTTTGAGCGTTTATCAACATTTTCTCTTCACCATTTTTATTGATAGTCTTCATTGTGGTTGTTGTTTCTTACTTGAAGATGCATGTTTGGTTGTGTGCCAAGTTCCTTGTGAGGATATGATATATTTTATTACATGTATCTTGAGATTAAATGTGTTATTCCTTTTGTGATAGAACCATAAATGTGGTGACTTAGTGATCTCAATATTTTGCATTTTAATTGATTATTGTATTTTCATGTTTATATGTTATATGCAACATTGAAACTTGTTGGATGATTTTCATTTTCTTTGGTTATTATATATATGTGAAGTAGGTATTCTTGATGTGTGAATTGGGTGTGCAGATATAGGTACATGACTATTTCCATACCTAAATATGCAAGTTTGGGTTATTTCCCCAATGGTGGTTATATTAGAGATGTCATGTTGGGTTAGTCTATTTGGTAATCCCTATCACACTTAGTTTAAGTGTGAGATGAGGCCTATGTTTTCCCTTATGATTTTTGATTTGAATTGATGGTGATTCTGGACTCTATTTGTTGCAAAATAATCATAAATATGTAATTTATTTGTGGTTGTTTATCTATTGATTACATACAATTGTATTTCAAAGTTAAATTTTGCCTGCTAATGATATGTGTTGCATTGAAAATTGAAAAATTTGAGAAATAAAAAAAGTATTAAGTTAAATGCATTAGAAAGTATTTAAAGAATTTTAGAAAAATAAATTGAAATTAAATTTAAGTTTTAGAGAAGGGAATTAATTTGTATTATTCATTTATCTTTGGAAGGGAAAAATAATTTAAACATTTTTGTTTTTACAAATTGTAAAAAATAAAAACAAGAAAATAGAAAATAAAGTGAAAACAAAATTAATAAATGGAAAAGGGAGATAAAAGTAAAAAAGGGCCTTTCTTTTATTCACTCTCTTATTTTGGAAAAAAAATTCTCCCCCTCTCTCTCAAACGCTCTCTTCTCAAAAATTGAAATTGGTTGAAATTGTTTGGGATTGTATTACTTAGGTGTTGGAATTAGATTAGAATGGAAGAATTGATAAGAGTGATTGTTGTTTTTGGATTGTTTTCTCAAATAGGAGTGAATTGAAGGAAAATTGGTAATTTCAAAAGCTTCAAAATTGAGTTAATCTTCTCATTTATCTATTTTTTTTGAGTTCTTTCATTTATATTTTCCATTCCTACCCTTATGTAAGCATATGGTATCCATTATAGATTGATTTTTATACAATTTTATTGAATTAAATAGGTTTTGAAATTTTTGAAAACATCCATTTTAAGTTATAGTAATGACAATTTTTTTCAAAAATTGGGAAATGTGAATTTTATTTGAAAAGAGTGATGTTGTTCACCATTAAAACCAAAAGATAATGTTTGATTTTGAAAATATGAAAATTTTAAGTATTCATCAAATGTAGTTTGAATATTTTTACTGTTTTCCATTGATTTTTATGCCATGCTCAAATAGTGTTTAGATGTCAGGAGCCTAGGATTTGAGGTATAGAGTGTAGGAAAGTAGTGGCTCTTGACGTTTCCTAGATACAAAGGGACTCTATGATAGAACAAGAAAAGAGTTACTAATTATTTGATAATTAAACTTCATTAGGTAAATAAAAATAACTAAGATGCTAATACCATGATACACTTGGAAGCCCTTTTGGAGGCTTGGTGTGAGTGAAGGAAATGTTGCACTCCGAGTGTTGTTGGAGATTCTTAAGAACATGTCACTCTCCATAAGTTAGTAGAAATTGTTGATTGGTTATTCTTACAGGATGAGTCATATGTGTGACCAGTCATGCATATCTATTCCTTCAAGTCATTGTGATGAAACTCCTTGCCTAGCCTCTAGGATCCCCATCCTTGATGCTATTGGACTTTGTATCCAATGAGAGACCTATCTCTAGCTATTTTTGTGATTGGATGAGATTGTTATCATACTTCATTTTTACACCTATGTTGTATTCTTTGTGTTGTCATATTTATGATTTATGTTGTGGTTATTTCTTAGTCTCATTATTAGTGATGGTTTTCCCCTTGAGTATGTCATTTTATGATTGGTTGATTATAATTTCTAGCATGTATTCCATAATACATTATCTTAATTGTTTACATGTGGATAATATGATGGTTCGTCATTTTGATTAGTGTGTTTGTGATCTATACTCCCTTATATTGTGTGTGTGTGTGTTCTTGTTCCCAAGTAGCTATCTCCTAACACGATGGGGAAAACATGGGGTACCACAATGATAGGTGGTTTTGAACCACTATCGAGGATTCAAGGACTTGGATGATTCTATTTGAACAACATAATGGACTCTCATGGTATCTTAAAAGCTATATATATCCTCTTATTGTAGGTTGTATATATTATAAAATGGGTCCTAGAGACCGTTGTATTATGATAATGATAGTGTATTTGAGTAACTATTGATGTGGTTTATGATCCATCCATGTTTAGGATGAGACCAGTTAAATTTAATAATTCATTGATATCATTTGGTATTTTTTCCACATCTCACTTTGGAAGGGTGTTGGTATGTTTAGATTGTTGATACCATATGATTTGGTTATGTTAACTTTATTATATTAATGCTTTAAATAATGTTATGGATATGTTAGTGTTGGATCATAATTTTTTAATATAGGTGTCAAGGATCTTATGATTGGTTTCAATCCATGTCAATGTTGGTGTCGAATAGAAAATATTTTGTAAAATATTTTCCTTTTTTGCTAAATGGTTGAGTTGCTAAATATAATTTAGAGAACATATGGTGTTGGGATTAAATAAATTTAATGTGTTAGAAAAAATTTAAATGATATGATTGGATCTTATGTTGTTTCATCTCCTTAGTTTGGGATGTGTGTGTGACCTACCTTGGTGTGGTGGCATTTCAACTCTCCTCTTGGTTGAAGGACAAGTAGGGTGTGTTGGGGATATTTTCTTTATTCCTTCACATCCTTGGACTCATTTTTGAGTCCCTTGTAGGCCTCTCATATTGTGGGGAGTTCCTCCTTCATTTGTTTGCATTTTAGATATCATGTTTCATTTTCTATCTTGGTCTCCTATTCATTTTCAATTATTTTAGTCTATTTGTATTGTAATCTCATTTCTATGAGTCTTGAGCATTATCCCTATGTATAGAACTTGAAAGTAGTTATTCCCAATATCTAGATAGGAATATCATGTAGGAATATGAGTACAATAAAAAAATATTGCTACAACATAGTTTTGGAGTCCTAGTGTCCTTCTAGTGCAATGTAGTCCTCTAGTATTCTATCATCCTTTGTCAAATAATGGGTAATTCAAACCAATTTTGGGGAATTTTGTATACAATTTTTTTCCCCTTGGCTTTGTGAGTCTTACCATATTAACACTTAGTTGATAAGTTTCCCTGATTGAAATATATTCTATCTTTTGTATTGGGAAGTGTGTCATTATGTAAAATCAACATATCATCATTCCTATTGATGGAGGATTTATACCTCCTAATAGTGAAAAAAATGGTGAAGGTTTTCCAGTTTGGTGTTATTTGAATTTTGGTGGGGTGGATTGGAGGTAGTTATATCCTCCTTGTTTGGGAAACTAATGGTTGAGTCATCTAGTTGAGAAGCGTTATCTCCTAGTTGTCACACCACTTGTGTAGGTTCCCTTGATTTTGTGAGTGTTGTCATGTGTGTAGAGTGTCATATTTGAGGTAGATAATTACATCATCCCACCCTTATGTTATATTCATAAGAGAATGTAATTTGAAGTTATAAATTGATCATTGAACGTGTGGTGTCATTCCACCCTCTCATAGATGCATCATGGCAGTTTCATTCCATGATTGCTAATTATTTAAAAATTGCCACCTTAAATTTAGCAACAATGAGGGAATTTATGTTGTTAGTGTCATTTTGTGATTGTGGTTGGAATGATGCTTGTGTGCATGTTAGTGCAATTTATTTTCATATCATGAATGATGAGATCATTCTTGTGTGCTTCTTTCAAAAAAAATATTTGGTTGGCCACTATCCTAGGTGTGTGGCTTGGGGCATTACATTAAAATTTTATACCATGTTGTTCTTGTCATTTAATTTCAAAAATATATTAAAAATTTGGTTTTTCCTAGAGGTAAGTTTTCCTATGTAGAGTTTGACTTAGGCGAGCCTCTAAATAGCCACCCAAAACTTTTACTTTATCTCTTTCTTGAATTGCAAGTTTGTGAAGGATAAATTATCAATATACAACTTCTCTAGTGAAATCCTTTCATTTTCATTTCTATTTTTCCAATTCTCTTAATAAATCTATTATTTTTCTCCTAGTTAAATATTATTCTACTTTCTATCATCTTGTCATATCTTTTAGTTGTTTTCCTTGTATGTGTAGGTGTTATTTTTTGAGAAGAGTCATGTATTTAATTTTTTCATAGAATATGACAATACATTACATAGATGTCCTTGTGAAGCACTGGTGTTTATGGTAGAAAGTCTTAATTTTTCAATCTAAGTTCCTCATTCCTTGTAACTTTTATTTCTATACTAGAAATATGTTTTAGTTTCTTTGTTCTCAATTATTTTCACCAATTTAGACTTGTAAGTGTTTTAGGTTTTCTTTCTAAAACATTCTTTAATTTTGTGCATTAAAACACTTCAAAGAGTTAAGTAATATAACATAAACTAGTATATTAGCTCAATAGAGCTTGGGTTGGTTAACTCTAGTGTGATAGTTGGGATCACTCTCAAACTAAGTTAATATTTCTTTAGTAATTTTAAATTTCCTTTATTAAAATTTGATGAACCCCTACCTTAGACAAAAAATTAAATTATTAAACTTAAAATAACCTTTCATTAACTCTATTCTCTAGATTTTAAGACTCATGTGTTGTTCAATTATTTATGAGTTTTACAACCTAGTCCTCATTGTTGGTTCTTCAAACTGATGCCTATGATTCTCTATAGAATATCCACCACTAGTGCTCAAGAATTATAGGATTCTAGCCAATGGACAAGGATTTAATTATCCTTCTATACTTTAGGATTTGTAAACCTAGGTGGGTTTACCTCCTAATAATATCTAGAAATAATCAACAATTATACAAGATATTGGAATAAAAGATGCATTCTCATACATTCAGACAAGGACGTATAAAATTGATACAATGATTGGCTAAATTCTTTGTAAACTTTAAACTCTTAGGAATGAGAATACCAAATAATTAAAATAACTTAGAAATATATTGAGATTTTTTATTTTATTCTTTCATCGAAATGGAACACACTTAATTTCTCAGTTTGGTGCCTTAAATCATGGGTAATAGAGTCATACAATCTTTTAAATGTATTTTTAATGACAACTTAGAATATATTCAATGGATATTCCACATTATTGTATTACAATAAAATATCCTATTTTGGGATTCAATTTTAATTCTACTTAACAATTCTTGAACAAGACAACATTCTCATTATTTCACTAACAACAAATCAATCCATTACTTGAATAAAATATATGAATTAAACATTCATTGCATGAAGTTGCAAAGATGAATTCAAATATTTGATCATTTTATTCATAAAAAGAGTTGAATTTTAGAGACAACTACAATTGAATCAGGTACTCATATATCTGTATATTTTAAATGTAAATTGATGTTATCAAAGATTACATTCACATACTAACTTCCCTATAACCTAAAACAAGACTTATCTTCCCCTTTAGGAAAATTTCCCAATTAAAATGTCCAAAACCCTTTACAATGAGACTCAAATTCCCTTATATAGAAAATGATGAGCACACAGGCTCACAAGCCTAGTCACATGTCACATGTGACTCATTTGAAACTGTCATTACTACACACTAGTTGGAACAAAATGAGAACTAATCCATTCAAAAGAATATTCCCTTTTACAACAAACTTCAAAAGAAGATGATGAGGCCACTAGAAAGTTGTATTGGAAGCCAAATATGTCATTGAAGCTTGTGAATGAAGCCAAAAATTAGGAATCACTCCAATTAATGATGAATAACCAAAATTTATTGTTTTCCTTGTCATCGATCTGGTTAGGATTTTATCAATGAAACTTGATGACCAATTGAGAAACAACTCAATGCTTATTCATCATATTTATCCATCAAAGAGGAAAAATAATCTTTTAAGGCCATTCAAATGATAATATTTTAGCATTTTTTCTAGATGAGTACCATACTTTGCATCCAAAATTGCTTTTGCATCTTTATTAAATCCAGGCCTGATTCTAATTCAAATAATTCATCTAATGTGCTATTTAATAATAATGTGTCTAGTTTTCCATTAGCAAAAATTAATGAGGAGAGAAAAGGGACCATTGTATCAAATTCAATTTTCCATTGGTGGACTGACTTGATAATTCCATTACCATCCAAATTATTTGGTATAATCTTCTTCTATATGTTCTCCAAAATTTGATTTTCTCTTGATCTGTTGCTCCAATTTATTTTTATATGATGCATTCCTCCCTATAAGTAAATCATCTAATAAGTGTTTACAAGACCTCTTGTAATATTGGGGTCAAATCTAGAACCCTCATATGCCTATTTCATCAAGGTTGTCCTAGGAGTCTATTTTCCTAGAGCATCTTTCAAAATTTCTTGATGTTGTATATTTTGCACATAGGCTTTTCTCAAATTTTTATACCACTCCCATGTGTCATCTAGCTTCTTAATAAATTTTGATAACCTATATCCAATTAAGTCATCCACTAAGGCATTGATTATTTTATTCCTATCCTTATTTTCTTCATTCACATGCTCTTCTAACTCTTTTATTTTCAAGGAAAAGACATCCTTATCTTGTATTGACACATTAAAAGAGATCAATGGTGTGGTGACAATTGGAGAAATAACACTACTTGATATGGTAAAATTTATACTAATTTGTTTTATTCCATCATAAGCCTTAAATGATCTACATGCAACTTGTCAAAATTAGCTTGAAGCTTTCTTGTAGCAGCCTCACTAAACATTACAGTATTTATAGCTAAAGAAGATGCTTAGGGAGCTAAAGTTTCTAATAATATTTTGATAATTAAACTTCTAGTCAACTCTCCAATATTTCGTACCACATGTGGCTTTTTTGATGTCATCATATCCCAAATAGCCAATGTTTCATATATGGTATTAAAACTATATCCAAAGTATGCTTGTTTTTCTTGCTCATTAGTAACAAAGCCCTCTTCATCCCACCTTCTTATTGTGTCCAAGGCAATTGTAGATGTCACATTCCAATTAGGTAGTAAAAGTAGGGCAACCTCTCGTACCATTTTCTTTTCATCTTTAGGGGTTATACTATTAATTTTGAAATAATTTTCCTTTAATATCTCCTTAGTTATCCCCTCTATCTTTGAAGGGATTTCCTATCCCTTAGATTTATTTAATTTTTGTTGAAATTCTTCTCTTTTCAACAAAAAATCCTTAAATTCTTTAGAATTCACAAATTCATCATCAAAGATGAATTGTATACAAGCCAAAGATCTTTTATAATTAGCTTCCTACTGATTACTTCTTAGACTAACTGCCAGTCTATCCCAAGGAATATCTAATATTTATACTCTTTGGGGAGATATCATAATTTGATTCACTTCCTCTCTCCTAATCACATTCTTTGCAATTTCTTCAGTTTCTTCCACATCCATGGAGTAGGCTACTAAAGGTGGATTCATCACCCTCCTCTTCTTCTTTTGTTGCTCCATAGGAGGTGCAAATGATTTTGTTGGTGCCTCTTGTACTTGTTTTGTTCCCATGGGTGCTTTATTATGTTATGGTCTTTCTTCTAATTTCTCTCTCAATGCCAATTAAGGCTTGTATGCTAGAGATTCTACATTATCCAACATAATATTTATCCTAGCAATATGATCTTCAATTTCATGAAATGATCCTAGATAATTAAGTTTTTCCTTTTTCCTTCATTCCTCCCCTTCTTGATTGCAAACTATCTTGTTATTGCTATCTTTAATTCACTATTAGTGAGGAAATTTATGATTACATCCTCTTCAAATAGAAACTTATGATTTAAATTGGACCTCCATCCATTGAGTCTAATATGGTTTATGAATCCTTTTTGATCAAAATCTCTTTTAAGGTCCAAGCCCATTCTGTAAGATTGTAGAATTGGATAGAGGAGTTCTAATCCTTATTTTCTTGTGAGGACAAAGCCTGAAAATACAAGGTAGGATGGGAAAAAGGATCCTTTCTAATGATTTCTTAAATTAATTTTATTAGACTCATTTAACTACCAGATTATCTCCATATATGCAAGCCTCTTCAATACAAATTTGGGAAAAATGTGTGGCATGATTGGAGATGCATAGATTCTAATTATAGTAGAATCAAAATGGAGATACCAATCTCCCCAATTATGTTAATATTAAGACTATGCACCCTTTGTTTTTCCCTCAATAATTAAATATCTCCATTGGGATCCTATTTATTTGTACCCCTAGATACCTTAATATATGCTTAACAAAACATTCTTCAAAAACAACATAGTTGGAACTTTGACAGTGCATGTCCCAAATGCATGTCCAATATTGCACTAGTAATGAGATATTATTGACATCATGCTTCCTAACTTGAATAGATTTATCCAATATATTTATTCCACCATATAAAAACATATGACACAACAATGAGTACTATCTGAAATTCACAACCTTGTTATTAGTCTTCACTACTACTAGCTACCTATGTATTCCCTTTGCAATAAATGAGACAAAATCAAATTCCCTATTGAGGTCTATATTTTGAATATCAGTAGCCATCATCATTATAGGCACTGGAATCTGAGCTTTAACATCCTTTCCTAGGACTTGGAAAATGGTATGATAATTTTGTAAAAATTACTTTAAATTTGTCTTGATTGAAAGACTCCAATTCCCCAAAAGTAAACCTTAAAGGTCTTTTGTCTTCTCTAATTATGTTCTTAGGAAACCAATTCACCCTATAAATACCTTTGTCATTATGATATTCCTTTGTAAGGACATTGAAATTGATAGCCTCATTGGCTATTGAATTTAGGCCAAATACCTCTATAATGTATGGCTTATGGCTTATCGATCCTAACTAGCTCACCACCATACATTACTAAAATGACCCTAGTGTCTACATTATATTTGTTGGACAATACCCTAATGAGTTCAATATTTATGAATACTTTTGGGACTATTAGCTTTCCAAGGTCAAAATCCCATACATGTGAAATGGGCTTTTTAAAGATCGCCTTTTGTACTAGTGTTCAAATAACGACCAACCATTCACTGAAATTTACACATCCCTACATTCCATGCATTAGTCCATTAAATGGTTTGATGGAATTATGACGTCTTGGGCATGTTTGCCCTTTCTTGATAAGCCATGAATTGCATTATAAGGTCCTCGTCTAGTGGCCTCTTTTCCTTTATGGGTTGTGAACAGGTTTGGATCGTTTTAGGGTTCTAAGCACAACTAGTATTTCAGAGTATGAGAAGATTTTCTTTTTCACTTAAAAAATTGAAAATTCTAAGTTTTTTTTATGAAAAAGAAAAAGCTAATGACAAAAGAGTAAGCAAATTCACAGATAATTTGGCTAATTGGAGCAAAAACTAAGAATTTACTTGACTTATGCTACAAAACCCTAATTCACTTACATAACTCAAAATTCTATAAATTCTTTTGTTGGATGGCTCTCTACATGATTACAAACTCGAATGGATTCTTATGATGGAAAAAATTGATGAAAATTTGATAAATATAGGTCAATTATCACCATTACTTCTCATTCACATGAATAGAGTGTGCTCAACTAACCATACTACAAATTTGAATGAGTCATTGATATTTGGATGACATGGGCAAGATCAACAATAGTCACTAATTTTTGATTTATTCAAAATATTCATTATTAAAACCAGAACATGTTGAGAATTTTGACCAATGAGAATAAAGCATGTCTAAAGAGTTTTACACCTCATTTAACAAGGGCCCACTTTAACTGCATATCCCTCGAGCAAAAATAGATAGTCGGCGCCAGGACTGATGAGAACATGTGTTGCCATTACACATGATCACACCTTCAACCAAAAAATTATTAAAGAATGTGATGAACTGAGAGATTGTGAAATGTTGTTGCATGAATCTAACTCAACACATGGGAATATTTCAAAGGCTAGGAAATATTCCACACCATTGCAACTTTAAAGAATTTCAGAAAACAAGAACATGCAATGTGAAGAAGATATGTGATGGAATAAAAATATAGCACTTGGCACTAGTGTGGACTAAGGTAGGGACCACTTGTTGGTTTGTGGAGCCTGATCAGACTTGGTGTTAACATTTTTGGCCACTTTTCCCAACGTGGTTTCCCCCAAAATTAATTAATGGGAGAGTGCAAGGGCACAAAGGAATACATAATTTGTTGGAAATTATCAATGTAATTCAGGCAATTGAAAAACTACCTAAAATTATAATATTCTATTGTTGTGGATTGGAAATGAAAGGTCATGGTTTGTGAACAACCAATAGCAAGGCGCACACGAGAATTGGAATAGTCGTGTGAAGTTGCTACAATTTACACAGAATAGTGTGAGGATCATTGTAGGTTCTTGATAGGCGCATGTAGCAGTTTTTGAAGATTTTAACAATGGAATTTGTGAGGAATTTGGTGCACTTTTATGTTGCATGTTGCATTTGTTTGTTGCAAGTTATTTTTTATTTTTTATTTTTTGAGAATTAAATAATAAAATGGACTGTTGTTGTTTAAGGACGTAGCCCAAGAAAGGGTGAACCACATTAAATTTATAGTCTCACATCTGTGAATTTTATTCCTCTATTTTGTTGATTGAATATGTATTTAATTGGTAATTTGATCTCCTCATTCCTTCCTTTAATTTCTAACACCACTGATTGAACACATATCAAAGGTAACATAAAAGTTATTTAAACCATGATAACAAAGGTTTATAGGTGGTTGCTAGGGAAAGGGGTCAATATAATAACAAACATGAAGGATCTAAAGGGAAACTTAAGTGATCAAGAATAGGCTAAGGAAGTCACTTTTGAATTAGAACATAAAGCGGTCAACTAGGGATAAAGCCCTCGGATTTAATCCTTAGGGCTCAAAACTTAGGAAATTCGTGGATTAAAACCCTAAGAGATTTAAGAATCCTAACACTCGCATTCATATAAAATATTTCAAAGGAGTCCTAGACATCTAAACATGACTTCGAGCATTCATCGAACACTTTGTTGAAACCTTGTCCTATTTTTTTTAATTATATTTATGAATATTTTACTTCTATAATACATTGACATCTTACATTAATGTGCAATATGGTTCTCCTTCTTCTTGTTTAGATGCAAAAAATGTTTTCAATCATGAGGCTACCCTACGAGTCTCTAATTATTAAATGAACAATCTCAATCAATATTTGATGAATTTTTAGAAGTAATTGGAGGGAGATACTATGCTAAATTATTTCATGCCTATGGCTAAAGGTATTTGAAATTTCTTACAAAATTATTTTGAGGGTATTGATTTCTTGCAGGGGTTAGCATGCATTATCCATTGTGATGTTCCTACTTATAATATAATTCTTGCTAACTTGTATGGTGCCATATTGACCATTACTAGTACTTAGTTATATGTGCATATGTTGGTTCCTACCATACCCTTTCCATCTAATTCAAAAATTACTACTAGCATTACCTAGTTAAGAGGATTGCATACATTGTCTATTGGGAATCCTATTTCTTCAATATCTATGAACTTAGGTCTTCATGGCCTAAATTTTGGCACCTCTCACCTTATTGGTTTGTATGCTTCTTCTACTTCCATTTCAACTGTTCTTCAACCTCCTCTACATTCAATGAACCCTACAAAAAATAATTAATTCAAAACTTTAGGAAGTGGCAAAAAATTAATTACCTTTCTAATACATCCACTCAATTGCTTCTTACACCATACTAAAGACACAATCAACTATCATTTTTTATTCTTGCAACACCCTACCCACTATTTTTTAGGTACTAGGATTCAAGAAATATAATGGAAAATGAGATCCACATTGTTGGAATACATTTAATGTTGCACCAAAATATTGACCTATTAATGCTCAATACAAACTCTGGAAATAAACGGATCCACATGAGGCGGTTACTCAATGTCACAAATCTGAAGGGAGACACTAGTGATTAGTTCAACAATCCCCCCCTTAGCGTCACTTGAGGGGATAAAAATTCGTGAACATGACTCTGATACCATTTATTGGAATACGTTTTTCATTGTACCAAAAGATCGACCTATTAATCCTTGATACAAATGCCAAAGATAAGCGGATCCACGAGAGGCGGTTAGTCCATGCCATGAATCCAAAGGGATACATTACCGATTAGTCCAACACACATGTGGATGTACCTTTCTTTATTACTCTCTATAGTGATTATTTATTTAACAAAACATTGTTAAAAGAAAAGTTTTCCCATAGTCCCTAAAATACACTATGTTGGATTGGTTTTTCTCCCTTCTCAATTATTCAATCAATTTTTGTAGCACTTCTAGGTTAATATTGGTTCCCAAGTCATGTTTATTAACTTGTTCCATTGTAAGTAGACAATTAATGAGAAAATAATTGATTTTGTCTTCCTTTATCAATCTCTTTTCTCTCGAATTCCTTATACATTGCTCAATTCATATGTGTAGTGGGTTTCATCATAAACCTATAGAATTTGATTTGGGTCAAGATCTTAATGATGTAATACTCTTATTTTATGTATTTCTATATTGCACTCTGCAACTATTAGTAGTGGATTAATTGGTTTGAGGCTCCTATCTTTACTCCTCCTTCCCAAAGATGAAGATATTTTACTAAACTTTTTGAATCTCTTCTTAGCATTATGAAAAATTTCTCAAGAATAGTTTGGTGTGATTGCCTCCTATCCAGCCTCTTGATACCAACCAACCCTTGCTCCCTTCTTATGAATTGAAGGAATTTTAGAAATTTCATTGAGTGCTTGGCCACGATACCAAATTTCATTCATCTGAAGCACATAAATCAAGACCCTATCAATTTATGTGTCATATAGGTATTTGATTGAAATAATAAAAATAATCAATCAGTGTCCAAGCCTAATAAACATTTGAAAAAATACATCGATGCCTTACCTAAACATTCCTCCAAATTTATTGGATTTGCACCCACTTCTTCTATGCTAGAGTCTAATATTGATAGGCCTTCATCCTCTTCTTTCTTTGATGTAGTAAAAATGGTGGGTACTTTCCCCCTCTCATCTCAAGAGTGAGTTATTCTTGAGCTTATCATATATTTCTCCCATGTTGATGTGCTTGTTGGCATCAATGATGATCCTCTCTAAATTCCCACTCATTTGAATAGGAAATTGATTAATGGAGTCAAGTCATTGATCTTGTTAGCATGGTAAATGTTGTTGAAATCTTATATGTAAACTAGTTATATATATATACAAGCGATCAAAAGTTTCTATATGAACTTGTGACATCATGGTTCTTCCAAATTTTGATTCAATCACCATCTATGTAGAGGTAGAACCTATGTGCTTGGACATTCTCTTCTCAGTAACCCATTCTTCTAATCGATTTTGTGCAAAGCCAAGTCATCCATGGATTTCTTTCATGAAGATGGTCACTTCTATTATTCATAAGTGCCTCAAGTTTCCACATAATGGAGCCATGTATACTATCCACCATAGTGGATATCAACCATTTGCATTTGGTGGAAATTTTTTAATTGATTATTTTTGGACCACTCCCACATAAACTCTTAGACCACACATTGATATCTTATTTAAGTGTTATTAGAAATTTAAAGTGAGTCATTTAGAGGCTTTGTCTATTAGCCTATGTTGGAAGATGTTGGAGTAAATTCTTAGAAGAAATCAAAATCTACCACAAGTTGCTACAAATACAAAATGGAGCATAAAGTCAACTAGGCCAAATATGAATGCACATATTTTGTGAGGAACACATCCTCAATCACATGTTTATGAATAGGATAGTAAAATATCGTAAGATGAAAAATGTATGTATATGTGCATGAATGTAAGTAAGAAAGAACAAAAATAAAGTGTGTAGACAAAAATGTCCTAAAGTCTACGAGCAACATTTTTCCTTAGTCATCATCCTCTAATAATTAAATAATTTTAATTATTTAATTACTCCTGATCATATTCCTTTATTAATTAAATGATTTTTTTAATTATTTAATTAATTCACTTTCTAATCTTTATTCTATCCTGATCAATTAAAATAAATTAATTGTGTCACTAATACCTCTTTCTTCAATAATTAAATAAATCATTATTTATTTAATTATTTATCTTTCATCACATGTCTATAGTCAGATAATAATTATTATTTGACCTTTTATTCTTCTATAATTAAATAATTGACGAAATTATTTATTTATGTGTCTTTCTTCTCCTTTAAATAATTGATCCAAATCAATTATCCATATTTAATTTCTATCTCCTCCTTTAATTAAATTTATGAATTTAATTAAATCTCCTTTTTCATTTCCTCCAAATAAATAATTTAAAATAAATTATCTATTTGCCACTTGTCATCCTCTTCCATTTTCGAATAAATAATTTAAATTAAATAATTTATCCCTCAATTTTGGTCAAAGATCCCCTGTCATTATTTCATGTCATAGTCTGCATGTCCTGCATGTCTGTCATAGCCGTCAGGCATCATAGCCATCGGCGTCATATTTTTTCCATGCATGGCATATTCTGGTTGCATCAATTTTCAACCGTAGATCTTGGCATCTTTCTAGAAACTCGATCTTGGCCATCCATTTCGTAACCTCCCTCTCATGAATCCTCATCCATTGATCTTAGAATCTTTCTAGAAGATCAATCTCGTCTGTCCATTCGAATGGTTGTCTATAAAAGCAACCCTTCTCCTCCATTTTCAATTTAACAGCTAATTATCTCCAACTTTCTTGCTTACTATTTGCAGGTGTTTGCACAACTTCAACAACAAATCTGAGGGCAATATTGGCATAAGAAGAAATAGGAGAGACAAGAGAAAGAATCAACTTCAAAGGGGAGTGTTTTATTTCATTTGCTTTCATTTTGGTTGCTCTCTTTGTTTGTATTCTCTTGTTTAGATTGGGATTTTAGTTTAGATTTGTGTTGGCTGTCACTTAATCTAATCTATTTGATTTTCCCCATCTTACAAAGTGAATAGGAGAGGAAGAGATATTGAGACTAGGATATATTATATCATATTTTTTGTGTACTAAAAGATATATATATATATATATATATGGTTATGATACAAATTATTATTTTATGCCACACATTAGTATTTTTCACCTTACACTCCTTGATTATTATGCTACTACTTTCATTGAGGTATAAATAAAACCCTACAAATTCCTAGGGCTCATAATTTTGTCTTGTGTCCCACTTTTATTGCTAACAACTTGTCCTTTTCTTCCCCTTTAGGAAAAATAGTCTTTATTGGGATGCCCTCCCATTCCCCATGTGGTCTCCTATCCTTCAATAGATTCCCTTGTCTCCCTTGTCTTTTAGGCTACATGAGGGAAGCCACCCTTATTGCATAGACCATCCCCTTAATTTTCTTGACCTCTTATGGTTGCCTTTGTTTTCCCACCTTCCCATTTAGTATTAAAGGGAACATAGTCCCTTGTGTAGGAATGTCCTTGTGTGTTAGTTTCTCCTCACCTTCTAGTAGTTTCTCCTGTTCCTCCACCAACCCATTCAACAATAAGAGGAAAGAAACCTACAATGAGTAATTCACTTCATGCTCTTAGACTCTCTTAATTATTGGAAATTTATTTTCCCCTCCTATCCTTGAGATAGGGAAGGGAATTCAGCCTAGGTTATAAGACCCTCTGCTCCCTCCTTCAGTTTAGTTTGAATCCTATCACTTGTGGAACCAACTTGCGAGATATCCAAGCGTTGTTGGTGCACTTTGACTAAAGTGTGAGCTGAGTTGGAGGTCCCCGATACTAAGATCCCCCAATTCCACCCAATCACTTCCTAACTTAGTAATTCCTCCTTGTCCTTTATCCCCCTTTTCTAGTGATTTTGATGTGGCTCCCTTTATCCCTCTGCAAGTCCAAACCAAGAAGATCTAGAAAATGGTTTAGATAGTGTTGGTCCCTTTGATGAAACCTCCTCTTATTAAAACCATTGATACGCCCCATTTCTTTGAGCCTCTTGACATGCCTAATGTTAGTGTTATCTCTAGCATTGTTCTTTCTTCTCTTGTGCCTTTCCAATGTGCTCGACACTAGGTTTTCCCTGATGTCCCCCATCTCGCCATAGTTGGCATTGATGAATCCTACCCTCTACCCAAGTGGGAACCAAAATTTCCTCCCCCTCATACTAACCATAAAGGTAAGGTTAATCTACCTTATGTGCTACCTCTAGACATCATGTGTATTGATGTTGGGACTCATTCCTTGGATAGAAATGACTATATTGATTATATTTTTTGAATTTACATTGCAAGGGAAAAAACCATCTTATGAAAGATAGCTAAGGTATTTCATTTTTTCTTAGGTACATTTGAGAATAATGAATTGTTTCGATAGGTTCAACTTCTTCTATATCTAAAAACATGTTCATCTTTTGTACTATGTTAACCATGTAGATTTATTTGAAAGAGGCTTGAAAAGGTTAATCATTTTTTAATAATTCTAATATTTTTGTTATGGTTTTAGTTGAAACACTTGAATCTTGTTTGTAAATCTCCCCCTTTTCAAAGGTTCTAGTTCCTTGTTTCTCATTTTGTATTGA